>JAJOOF010001266.1:0-44088 GCA_029582545.1 Solanum lignicaule | reverse complement strand
TTTAAAATTTTGTGTAGACATCATAAACAAACGTTGATTTCAAATCAAAACTAAAAAATTCATATAACAAGCAAAATTAATAAAATAATTATTTACAAAAGTTAATAAAATTTGAATTTATATACTACGTACACAGATAACAAGAAAACGATTTTTTAGCGACATCAAAGGCTGCCACAAAATTATCTTCCAATTTAGTGGCGACTTGGTCGCTACGAAAGGAACATTAGTAGCGATCGTTTATCGGTCGCCACAAATAGTTTTTCAATAGCATGCTATCACAAAGATAAATATATATTTTGTGGCGACTTCAGTATAGTCGCTACTAATAATGACATTATTTATGGCGACTTTTAGGGTCGTCACTAACACTAACATATTTTGTGGCAACCTTATTAAGTCGCCACAAAAAGTCTAATTTTACTGGCAACAACATATGTCGCCACTAAAGGTCGCTGCAATAAGTCAGATTTCTTGTAGTGAAAGATGCAGAAATATCATCAGTGTGTGATCCACTAGATGGATCCGTAGAAGGCGCTGGATTTAATGAGGTAGAACAAGGACTAGATGGAGGAGAACTGGAGGAAGGAATATGTTAGAAGGAGTTGCGGGTACACATGATTGCGGAGTAAATAAGGGTGATGTCACAAAAAGAGAATCTGGAGAAATGGATAGGGAAGACACTTTTGTAGGACAAGATAATGTAGTGTACGGGAATGCTGAATCATGAAAGACAACATGACGAATAACATAGACACGACTGTATTTGGGATCTAGAGAACACTATCTTTTAAAGTTAGATGCATAACCTAAAAAAATGCAATGAATTGAACAGGGTGAAAGCTTGTGAGATACTCGAGCAGAAAGGTTAGGGAAACATGCACAACCAAAAACTCTAAGAAAATTGTAATCTGGTGGTCTATGAAAAAGTTTTTCAAAGGGGAAAAGGCCTTGCAAATTAGTTGTTGGCAATCTATTAATTGTATAAACAACATAATAAGCTGCATCAACCCAAAATTGAGATGGTAAAATAGCCTCTAAGAGAATGGTACGAACTATTTCAATAATGTGTCGATGTTTCCATTCAAAATCTCCATTTTGTTGAGGAGTGCCCGGACACGACTTGCAAAAGAAAATACCTGAGTTAGAAAAATGTGAGAGCATAGATGTGTTATCAAACTTGCCACCACCCTCACTTTGAAAAGCCTTTATTTTAGTGTTAAATATATTCTTTGCTAGATTTTGATAAGCACAAAAATGTGAAAACACTTCTGATTTATTTTTCATAGGGTACAACCATGTAAATCGAGAAAAATCATCAACAAAAATAACATAGGATTTAAAACCCAAGTTTGATAAAACTGGTGATTGCCAAACATCTGAGTGAATAATATCTAAAGGAGAACTACAATGATTCACTAAATGAAAGGGTACGCGTTGAGATTTACCTAACCGACAAGGGACACAATCACTATTAATAGAACTGACAAAACTAATGTAATTATTTTTCCTAAGACGATCTAGAGTATGAGATCCACTATGGCATAATCTACGATGCCAAATATTTCCATATTGACGTAAAGCGACACAAGCTTGAGGATAAGAAGACACTGATGAGGATGGTAGCAGATAAACATCATCCTCACTAGAGGCTTGCAAGAGAGTTTGACCCGAGGCTTTTCCTTAATAGAAACAGAAGAAGAGTCAAAATTAATTGCACAATTGTTATCCTTACACAACTTCTTGACATAAATTAAATTATGACTAAGTTGAGGGATGTGAAATATGGGACGTGAAATATGGAGTGCAAGTGTAGTGAACGAGATGTAGAAGGTAACTAAGAATATCCAATGTTCTTAATATTTAGAAATGTACCATTTCCAATTAACACATGATCAAAGCAGTATAAGGGGATTTTGACAAAAAATTACCTTCAGATGGGGTCATATGAGCAGACGCAACTGAGTCAAAGTACCAAGTAGCGTCAATTGTTTCACCAACAGGCATAGTAGCAAAAGACTTAGGAAGATCATTAGCAACAAAAGCATAATTGAAATGATTAGTACACTATAATGTAGAGTGACCAGGATACCCACAAATTTGACAAGCGGTAGAAGACGGGTGTGATCCTAAGACTCCCGAGGATGGTGATGTTGAACTAGCTGATTGTGAATGATAATAAATAGGGGAAACACTACCAACACCTGATGAAGAAAGTTCACAAAAACCATTGCGTGGATGGATGGATGAAGAAACTTGCGCATTGTAGTCAGCTGGCGCTTAAGTTTTATTGATATGACCTGACTAGCATCCATAAAACGTCTATGTAAGGATAACCAAATATCACGTGATGTAGATAATAATTGAACATAAAAAGGACCTCACGAGATAATGTCACAAACAGCCAAGATCGAACACTTTGATCAATTCTAACCCATGAACGATAGAGTGGTCTAACTTGCTGGTTGCCAGAGACATGGCATAAAAATTGAGTGGGTTGAGGTGTAAAGCCATCCACAAAGCCAAGAAGTTCATGAGAGATCAACAAACAAGTGAATTGAGTATGCCAAGTGAGATAATTTTCAACAGAATTAAGTTTGATAGTCACCAAAATTAGTGATATTAGGTACATCTAAAGCCACAACAAAGTGGAAGGGAGATGGAATTATTAGTTCTATTGTTCCAGTGTGAGGTGGGAGATAAGGTAAGCAAATCTGGCCGATAGAAGAACCTGAAAGAATGCTTTGCCCAACATTCTGGAGAGGAAGAGGAGGAGAAAAAGAAGGCAAAGGAGGAATTGAGAAGACTGAAGTAGACGATCCCGACGCAACAATAGATGTAGATTGAGTTGGTGTAGAATTTGTTGTAGAAAAAGGAAGCAAGACATCTCAAGAAGAGGGAATAAGCGGCTGGGAAGTCATATTATCGGGAAGAACTAACAAGAATGAAAAGAACGACTTAGACTATAGAATTATTTTTGGATTTCCCTGAACTATTGATACCATGTACAAAGAAGTAATAAAAGACTCGATAAGTCGTTGGTCCATCTCTATTCATGTATATATAATGACTACAAAGGGGAATAAGTAACCTAGTACAACACAAATTACAACTAGGAGTCCTACAAGTCTCAAACTATGAGTCCTACAAGTATACAAACTATGAGTCCTACAAGTATACATACTATGAGTCCTAATAGTATTGTCTATGTAATTGGTCTGACACTATCATAACTTTTCACTTAGTTCCTAATTTACTTTTACTATTGAGTATAGTCATTTTCTAAGCATTTACCAAAGCATCAAAATTATTATGTTCAAATGGTGGTACAATAAAAAGGTGAAAATCATTTTACACTCCTCTATAATATCCTAAAATAGTTGTTTATTACAATAAATATTTGCACTAAAACACTTGTTTAATACAATATATATATATATATATATACTAGTTTTGACGCACGTGAATTGCACGTGCATATCATCAAATCATGTACTACACTATCTTTTAAAATAATGTGAATATTAAAATTTAAAAATTAAGTAAACAATTATAAAATGAATGATAAAGTATAAGTTCCTATGACTAGTGAATGTAAACTTTCTTATGTTTACTACTGAAAGTTAGTCACACTTAAAATCTGTTAGTTACACCTCTTAAATATATTTTCTCCTCCCTTCCCATAGTGCATTACTTAGTTATTATTGTATTGTTGGAGTATTATATTAATTTAACATTCATGTTATGGAGTGTTCAAATTTTATTGAACTTTGAGATTGTCAACATCAGTAAATCAAACTTGAGTTTTTAAGAAAAGATGAATAGAAAACATAAAAAAAATCGTAGTTTAAAAATATGAGGAAACTCTTAAATGTATAGTTAACAAATGGTAGTATGAGTATGTCCACATTGTTTCTTATCATAAAAGTCGTAACCCTTCGGAAATGTCACAACTCATCGGAAAAGTCACAACTCTTTGGAAAAGTCGTAACCATTCAATGTGAAATGGCGTCTTCTTTTAATATAATTTATTGTAATATAAATAAAGAAATATAATCTAAAATAGAGAAGATATACTAAATTGGGTGTTTTAAGAAGAAGAAGAAAATTAAAAATTTGAGAAAACCCCTCTTTTTATAGCCGACAAAGGGTAGTGTATGAAGGAATGCTTATTGTACCGTATCATAAAAAAGTCACAACTCATTATAAAAGTCACAACCCTTCAAAAAGTAACAACTCATGGGAAAAGTCATTACTCTTTGAAAAGTCACAACCCTTCGAAATAGTCACAACTCTTCAGAAAAGTCATAACCCTGTAAATGTCGCAACCCTTCGAAAATGACACAGCTCATCAAAAAAGTTATAACTCTTTGGAAATGTCACAACCCTTCAATGTGAAAAGGTAACTATTTTTAATATAATATAATATAATATAAATAAATAATAAAATACAATAACAATATAGAAGATATACTAAATTCGGTGTTTTAAGTTGGAGTTTTTACAATAATGCAACATTTAAGCTAGGTAGTTTATTCTTTAAATGTAGAATAGATAAACAAGATAGATATAAATTTTTCTAATTTTAATTTGATATGCAATTTTAAAAAATATAGAAGAATTTTAATTTAAGGATATGTAGAATATATAAAATGTCTTTTAACTTTGTGGTCTTAAAGATGTACATCCAACCCCCAAGAAAAAAGAACAATCTATATTAAACTAAATAAAACTAAAAGTACAACAAATAAATCAAAAATGGAGGAATTCCTATTAAATCTAGTTTGGACTCTTCAAATAAGTTTTTGATCAAATCCTTTTTCTTCAACAATTTGAGACTTTGCAAGCTTGAACACCAAATTGTAGTTTGTGCAATGGAAAATCATTGAACTTCTTGTTAAGTAGAAGTTGCTGCAAAACTGTATTTATGGCTTTGAAAATGGGTATACATTAATTATCTTGTAGTCTTGTCGTTTGAAGTTGAGTATTTCTATTCTCTTTGTTGCATCAATTTTTGTTGATCTCTCTAGTTTATCCACAAAAAATAGTGAAATTGCATAATTGAACAACTCTCACAATCTTCCTTGTTTAAAGAAGAAGAATAGAAAACCTGCAAAATTTGTAGTTTAAAAGTGTGAGAAAACATCTCTATTTGTAGACAATAAATGATATTATGAAAAAGTGCTTATCGTGCCTTATTAGATAAGTCACAATCCTTAAGAAAAATCACAACTTTTCAGAAATGTCATAACTCATCGAAAAAGTCATAACCCTTCGAAAAAGTTACTACACATCAATGTGAAAAGATGTCAGCTTTTAATATAATATAGAATAAATAAATAAATATAATAGAAAATATAGAATAATAAATTGGGTCTTTTAAGTTGGGGGTATTATAGTAATTTAAATTCAAGTTAGGAAGTTCATGCTTTTAAGGTAGTATAGGATATATATTTGTGCCCGTGCGCGCACGGCCTGATGTTTACCTTATAGAATAATCTTACGTTTTTTTATTAAGCTAGCTCATTGTTAATATTTTCACAAGTTTTTGCCATTTGAAATAGCATCATGTTAATTGTTATCGACAGGGTTGTGGTAAGTATTCCTTTATTCTTAATTAAAAGTTGCGAGTCCTATTTATCTCCAGAATTAATTCATTATTCTAGCTGGAGTATTGTGTCGTGCTGCTAGCGTAGTCGAACATTCTGTATTTTTCTTACGATCCAGACTATCGTGATTGACACCCACACTAACCCTCTGATGGGAGAACCATTACTACAACCCGACTAAGCAACTTAACAAAAACTAGGCATTTAAACATACGGAAGCAAGTTTAAATAACAAATGAAAATACGGAGTTCCCATAAACTCCGGAAGTTTAAATAACCAACTAACATAACTATTGCGAAAATTCAACCCCTAGAACCTGAAAGTCATTGTACCAAAACATCTAAATTCAACAATTCTAAGAGAAGGGGGCAACAACCCCATCCAAACATAAGAAATATCTAAAACGGTCTGAGTCCGAAAAGAGTGGACTAAACTAAATTGAAGGACTCTATGGCAGCCTGAAAGAACTGGCTCACCCTTGAATCCAGTCTCGATCATTGATCTCCTAGCTGAGCTCTATCAATAGCCACCTGAAGATGCCATGTACTTAACAAAGAACGAGCAAGTGCAGTATCAGTACACAACCACAATGTACTGATAGGATCACGCGGCTATTCCAGTAAGTGAAACATATATAGGCTGTCACAATATAGTAAACATGACATGAACATAATTTCTCTCTCTCTCTCTATATATATATATATATATATACATACCTCAGTTAACATTTTAGGAGCAATGCAGAATTCCATATTCTCAATAATAAGTAGATATGACAATTCAATGGTCCTCTCATAGAACCCATACCCAAGTTGTTAGTGTGCCGAAACGTGACACCCGATCCAATGCATGCGTCGGAACGTGACACCCGATCCAATATATGTGTCGAAACATGACACCCAATCCAATCAACACAACTACAACCACATTGACATTCGTAATGTACATACTCATAATCATACAATCTAGTGTCGAATCATGGCATACATTTGTTCATTCATACTCATTTTATTAGGTTTGATCAATAGTGCTTCACTCATATACATGCATGCATTACAATGAAGCAATTACCAACATACATCACACAAATATGAAATCAAACCATCACCTACCTCGAAACCAAGTTTGAATCCCCCTAAGGCACTTGAATCTTCCCTTCCGAATTCTTTCCGCTTGTTTGTGGTCTAAAAACAACAAATTAATGCAAGGATCAATAAACGAGGCTTAATTACCTGGATTAAAATCAAAATAATCAACCCTAGGCCAAACCCAAGATCTCAATACCCAACTTAGGGCCTTTTCCACTATTAGTTTCAGGTCAAAACCCTCCCCCAATGATAATCACCCAAGAATCTAAGTTCTACGGATCGAAAAATGGATTAGGGGAGTAAAAACCTTACCTTTTGCACTAGAAGAGGTGGAAAACCGTTAAGAACTTGCCCTGGGTTGTTTCATAGCTCTCAAGAACGAAAATGCAGAATAAGAACGCTTTAAGGGTACAATACTGACTTAATTTGCGACTGGCCGCTACGGTGGACCCTTCTCGCCACAACGGCCCCGCCCTGGTGGCTTGCGCAAAGACAGAACATCGGAATTATAGTTTCAAACCCCCAATTCAGACACACCTTCAACCCTTGACATTCAAAAACTACCCGTTCACGCTAAAATCAGTTTTGGGAGTTCTACTTACCCGAATTTGATTCCGTAAAGTCGTACGGGCTCCTTAACGTCTTAGCTATCCACTCATTTGATCAAATTCATAATTAGATCCCCCATTCATTACCAGATTTCCCTAGACCATACTTGACTCAGATTTTGTCCAAATCTGGACAAGGCTAGAAATTTCCAAGTCACTACCCAAATGTTTTCTGTCCCAAATTCTTTGCCTATTGACTTTTCTATAACGACGGAAACATGTCGTTACAATAGATAACAATTTACCCATCACTCGTCCCCGAGTAACAAACTAGGAAAAACTGGCTAAAGTAAGAGTAGAGTAGTACCTGAATCGTCGAATAACTGGGGATACTTGTCTCATATGTCCTTCTCTGTTTCCCAAGTAGCTTCCTCAATCGGACGATGCTTCCATTGAAATTTCACAGACTTAATCTCCTTGTTCCTCAACTTTCGGACATCACGATCAAGAATTGCAATCGGTTCCTCCTCATACTGAAGGTTTTTGTCTAACAACATAGTTTCCCACTTTATGATGTATTCTCTGTCACCATGATACTTCTTCAACATGGACACATGAAACACTGGATAAACTCCAAATAAGCTAGGAGGTAAGGCCAACCTATAAGCAACTGGCCCTACACAATCAAGGATCTCAAATGGTCCAATGTACCGAGGACTAAGCTTGCCCTTCTTGCCAAATCTCATCACTCTTTTTATGGGTGACACTTTGAAGAACTTGCTCAACGGTCTGAAATACCACGTCTCTTACCTTACAGTCTGCATACTTTTTATGTCGACTCTAGGTTGCTAGAAGTTTAGCTTGGATGTTTTTCACCTTATCTTGAGCATCTTTCACCAAATCAACCCCCCAAATGTTTCATATCTCCAGCCTCAAACAACCCTATGGGTGATCTACATCCCCTCCCATAAAGTGTCTCGAACAGTGCCATGTCACTACTGGAGTGGTAACTATTATTATAGGAGAACTCACACAACGGTAGAAACTTATCCCAATGTCCTCCGAAGTCCATCACATATGTCCTTAACATGTCCTCTAACACATGAATTGTCCTCTCTGACTGCCCGTTCATTTGCGGATGGAAGGCTGTGCTAAAGGTGAGTTGAGTGCCCAACTCCTCATGCAATTTTCCCTAAAACTTGGATGTGAACTGTGTACCACGGTCCGAGATGATAGAAAGGGGCACTCCGTGCAACCTCACTATCTCCTTCAAATATACCTTAGCCAGTTGCTACGCTTTATAGTCTACTCTGACTGGAATAAAGTGGGCTTACTTAGTCATTCTGTCAACCACCACCCAAATGGAGTCAAACTTTCCCAAGGTCTTGGGGAGACTAACCACGAAATCCATACCTATTCTTTCCCACTTCCATTCTGGAATTGGCATTCTCAAAATCAAACTTGCAGGCCTTTGGTGCTCATACTTTAATTGTTGGTAGTTTTGGCACTTAGCCATAAACTCAACTATGTCGTTCTTCATGCCAGGCCACCAATAAAGTCGTTTGAAGTCTCAGTACATTTTGGTCAGACCCGGATGAATAAAATACTGTGAACCATGAGATTTGGTCAACAATTTCTGAATCAAGTCATCTACTTGAGGAACATAAATCCTTCCTTTAAAGCTGAGCACACCCCCCGCATAAAAAGTCGCATCTTATGCCTTCCCAGACACTGTCTTCTTTCTGAGCTCATTCAAACTGTCATCCTTAAACTGTTTGGCCTTGATCTCCTCAATGAATGTGGCCCTCACCTCAATGATAGCTAACACCCTACTTTTTTCTGAGATGCCCCACTGCATGAACTTAGATTCCAAAGTTTGAATTTCTTTAGCCAAGGTCGCTTGGATACACTTAAGCAAGCTAGACTACCCATACTCACCGCTTTCCAGGTTAGTCCGTCTGCCACTACGTTAGCCTTACCCGGATGATACTGGATAGTCACATCATAATCCTTGAGTAACTCCATCCACCTTTGTTGTCATAGATTTAGTTCCTTTTGAATGAATACATGTTGTATGCTACAGTGGTTAGTAAATACCACACACTTGACACCATAAAAGTAATGCCGCCAGATCTTGAGAGCAAACACTACCATTGCCAACTCCAAATCATGTGTCGGGTAATTTCGCTCATGCACTTTCAACTGCCACGATGCATAACCTATGACACTCTTATCTTGCATCAACACTACACCCAAACATGAATGTGAAGTGTCACAATAAACAATAAAATCTTTACCTTCCATTGGTAGTGCCAAAATAGGTGTTGTGGTCGGAAGAGTCTTGAGCTTTTGAAAGCTCTCTTCACACTTGTCAGTCCACTCGAAAGGTACTTCCTTTTTGGTCAACCTTGTCAAATATGTGGCGATAGAAGCAAAATTCTGCACAATCCGACGATAGTAGCTAGCGAGCCCCACAAAGCTTCTAACTTCAGTCATAGAACTAGGCCGAACCCAATTCTTAACTGCTTCGATCTTTTGGGGATCCACCATTACCCCTTATCTTGAAAGTACATTCCCCAAAAGGCAACTAAAGTCAACCTGAACTCATACTTGGAAAATTTAGCATATAAATTTTGTCTCCCAAGGACACCTAAAACAAAACGAAGATGGTCGGCATGTTCTTCCTCACTTCTCGAATAAACCAAAATGTCATCAATAAAAAGAATAACAAAAGAATCCAGAAATGGTTTGAACACACCTTTCATTAAACTCATGAAAGCTGCAGGCGCATTTGTCAACCCAAATGACATTACTAAAAACTCATAGTTCCCATAGCGGGTCCTGAATGCCGTTTTTGGTACATCCTCAAGCCTAATCTTTAACTGATTGTAATCGGACCTTAGATCAATCTTAGAGAAAATGGATGCACCCTGCAACTAGTCGAACAGATATCCGAGGCACTGGGTACTTATTCTGAATGGTGACCCTATTCAATTGTAGATACTTGAATTTGAGCTTTAAACTCTCTCAACTCTGTCAGGGTTATGTGATAAGGAGGAATGAAGATGGGGTGGGTACTAGGTTCCAAATCAATGCAGAAATCTATATCTCTATCTGGGGGAATATTTTTCCAGAAATAGAGCATGAAACTGTATCCAAGTGAGTATGGGTAAAACTAACGAGCTGCATTCCACATAAGCCCTCCACCACTACTTAGCCTCACCCTGAAGCTGGAAGGTCATGAACTCTACCCCATGCTCGTGTACAACCTAACTTGTGCAGCCTCTCATAACAATCCAAAATAAACGCATAGGCATCCTCACTCTCAGAACCATGGAACACATGCGACTTTAGGTTCAGAAACTTAGTCAACATTTCATGCTCATTACCAGTCATCATAGGACCCAATAGGGGACGAAAAAAGGCATCGGTGCTTACAGCTCTACCCACCTTGGGAACAGTAACAACAATAGAGGGGTTGACGGGAGTTTGAGTTGCTTGTGCTGCGGGAAGAACTTCAGGACCAACCAATCTTTTCAGAAAAGTCATAATCTGTTGAGCTAACACTGGGTCTAAGAGAGGAATACCTATAGCCTCTGACTGTGCATCCCCCTCTGGTCCAACCTTCTCTTTATCCTCGATTTCTAAATTCTCTTCTACCTCTTCGTGATGTGCGGGAGGAACCTCATTTCTGTGAGCATTCTCAATCGGAGCTCCACCCTTAGAGGGTGCTACCCTTCCTCGGCCTCTGCCTCTTTCTTTTCCTCTACCTCTGCCTCGACCGCGACCTCTTCCTGCAGACTCCTCAGCTGGATCATTGACGAGAGCTATGGGCCTGGCGACGTTCAATCTAGTGTTAACCATATGTGGACAGAAGAGTGAAAAATATTAGATACCAATTTGGATCACTAGATACCAATTGGAATCAAGTCATAGCACGAAGGAAGAAAATGACAGAGAGATTTCCTAAAGTCATGTAGCCCTCGAAAAATAGTACAAACGTTTCTGTACCGTTTCGCTAGACTCTACTAGATTAATTTTCGTACAACGAGATCAACTAAGCTAAGGCTCTGATACCAACTTTGTCATGAACCAAACCGTCGTGATTGGAACCCACACTAACACTCTAGTAGGAGAACCATTGCTACAACCCGACTCAGCAACTGAACAAAAACTAGGCATTTAAAGATACGGAAGAAGATTTAAATGATAAATGAAAATACGGAGTTCCCATAAACTCAGAAAGTTTAAATAACCAACTAACTTAACTATTGGGGAAATGCAACCCCTAGAACCTGAAAGTCATTGTACCAAAAACATAAGAAATATCTAAATCAGCCTAATCCGAAAGGAGTGGACTAAACCAAATTGAAGGACTCTATGGCAGCCTGAAAGAAATGGCTCACTCTTGAATTTCGGTCTCGATAACTGATCTCCTAGTTGAGGTCTATCAATATCCGCTTGAAGATGCCCTGTAGTCAACAAAGAACAAGCAAGTGCAGTATCAGTACACAACCACAGTGTACTGGTAGGATCACACAACTATTCTAGTAAGTGAAAAATATATAGGCAGTCACAGCATAGTAAACATGACATGTATAGAATATATATATGCCTCAATTAATATTTCAGGAGTAATGCACAATTCCACATTCTCAATAACAAGTAACTATGACAATTCAATGGTCCTCTCATGGAACCCATACCCAAACTATTAGTGTGCCGGAATGTGACACCCCATAACTAGAAAATAACTAGAAAAAAGTTTAAAAGTGGAAATAGTCATTTTTGGAAATAATATAAAAATCTGGAAATTTGTTAAGTAAGTCCAGTTGAATTTATGGTCAACTTCAAACGACCATAACTCGTATTTCAAGATGATTTAGGTGTGTTTTTAGATATCGTAGGAAATATCTTGGAATAATCTTTCCAACGCCGCTGAGTTTTCACGATTCCGAGTTTGTATGAGTGAGATATGCCTATTCGAAGTTGGGTTGTTCAAATAAGGAAAGTCCAATCCGAATTTTGAAAGGGTAGTTTGGTCTTTTCGTTACCCAATTAGTTTAATTTGTTTTAGTGAATTAATTATGGGTCAAAAATGAATTTGGTCAGTTTAGAAAAGTTGAAGTTCACGCTAGGGCTTGGAGAAAAGAGAAAGGAGGAGAAATGAGAAGAAAGATCAAGATTTCATCGTTTTCGTAAGGACTTGATTTCGGGTTTTGTCAAAGGGTGATCCCTACGAGGTATGTGAAACTTTCATAACGTTGGGTTCATTTACCCATGTGCCAAACATGTTTATTTCAGCGTGAATTCGTCCTAAAAATGTTTGAAAGTTGATGTTCTTGATATTAATTCTTGATTTTGATGTCATTCTTGAATTGGGTTGAGATTGAGAAGTTTCTGAGATCATTACGTCAAATTATTGAGTTGTTTGGAGTTAGGTTCTTAGGTACATTTGTTGGGTATCTGTATCTAAAAAGAATTCGGGAAAAAGAACCGTGTTTGGGCGAATTGGGGCTGGAAAACAAAGAAGGATAGTTGGGAAATCTGGGTACTGGCTCCGCGTCGCAGACCTACTCCCCAGATTTGGTAGAAGTTATTTCGCGGAGCGGAGCGGTCACAGACTGTTCTACCACAAAAAGTATTTTCGTGACCAAAAATTTAAATACATCTCCACGTTGCGGACCTGCTTTCAGACAGTGATTTTTGATCTTTTCTCATGTTTAGCTATCTAAAAACACTCCTAAACATCATGAAATCTTTCCTATCACAAATCACCATCCTTGAATCCATAATTCAATTCGAGGAAACTTAAGAGTCAAGTATAGAAGTTAAGAAGCAAGTCAAAAGAAGTTTATAAAGTTTTCAAAAGTCTTTCACAAACATTTTAACTTTGTTTTAAGACTTAAGTTTTGAGTTAAACAAAGAGTAAAGAGTTGAGTTCATTTCTCCAAAAGTTATAAGGGAACTAAATATTCCCAAGAGTTTAAAATGTTTTCACATTTCAACAAGAAAGGGAAACATCGATTTCCAAGAGAGCTTTTAAGCTAAATTTTGAGTAATTATCTCAAACCAAAGAAAAAAGTTTTGTTTTAAAAACATATAAGCTAAGTATATTTTAGGAGTAGTATTGAGCACCGTTATGGGGATGCGAGTTTATAATAACTCAAGTCTCCATATACCATGTAGCCATCATGGGTAGTAAATGATTATACTTTTTAGATGATTCCTTAAGTGCTTTTTAGCAAGAGACTAGTGGATCCACTTAGTTAAGGCGTTCTATATGACGACAAAGTATAGGACAGTTCTGGCAGCGTGAGCAAGACATTATATCACCACTTAGGCTCATAGTGGTTGTTGTCGGTTAGAGAAACTCCCACAGAAACTATATTACTTTGATATATGAGTAAAGTTGAGTTTGTTCTTGCATATCTTTAGCAAATTGAGTTGTTATTTACTGTTCTAAATGCTTTGTATAAATTGCACTATTATTGTTGGTTTACACTGCATTTTGAGTTGAGTTATTCATGAGTTGAGTAAAGCCAAGGTAAGTGTTCCTTTCAGATCCTTTTCAAGCTTAAGTTGTGTTTAGCATTCCAACCCGCATACTCGTACATGCAATGTACTGATGCCAGTTGGCCTGCATCGTCTTATGATGCAGACACAGGTAACCAGGATCAGCATCCATCGCCTCATTAATCAGGTTGAGCAGTCAGAGTCAGTTGGTGAGCCTCCTTGCTTTTCAGAGGGTCCTTTTCATAATTGTTTAAGCTTTTCAGTTGTTAGGATGATCGGGGGTCCTTTACTGACATCCCTCTTTGTTTTAGAGGCTATATAGATAGTTAGTAGTCAGTTGTCTTTACATTATTATTTCATATGTTAAGACTTGAGTTGCCATTTTGGCCAAGTTGAATGTTTGACCTTTAAACATTCTTAGTTATTTTATTTAACAGTTGAGTTATCTTGCATTTGAGTTCTTTTCTTAATGCATAAAGCCTTCCGCTGAATAAGTAAGCCAGACCAAGGGTTTGCTTGGGGCCAACAATGGTTCTCGAGTGCCAGCCACGTACGGGGTGTAGGCTCGAGGCGTGATACCTGATCCCAATTAGTATGCCAGAACGTGACACCCATCCAATGCATGTGTCGGAATGTGACACCTGATCCAATGTATGTGTCAGAACGTGACACCCGATCCAATCAACACAACCACAACCACATTCACACTCATAATGTACATACTCATAATCATACAATCAAGTGTCGAATCATGGCATACATTTGTTCATTAATACTCATTTCATTAGGTTTGATCAATATTGCTTCATTCCCATACATATATGCATTATATATGCATTAAAATGAAGCAATTACCAACATACATCACACAAACATGAAATCAAACCATCACCTACCTCGAAACCAAGCTTGAATCCCCATAAGACACTTGAATCATCCCTTTTCAGATTTTTTCCGCTTGTTCGTGGTCTAAAAACAATAAATTAAAGCAAGGATAAATAAACGAGGTCTAAGTACCCGGATTACAATCGAAATTATCAACCCTAGGCCAAACCCAAGATCCCAATACTCAACTTAGGGATTTTCCACCATTAGTTTCAGGTCAAAACCCTCCCCCAATGATAATCACCCAAGAATCTAAGTTCTACGGATCGAAAAAATGAATTAGGGGAGTAAAACCCTTACCTTTCATGCTAGAAGAGGTGTAAAACCATCAAGAACTTGCCCTGGATCGTTCTTAGCTCTCAAGAATGAAAGTTGCAGAAGAAGAACACTTTTGGGGTCCAATCTCAACTTAATTCGTGTCTGGGCCGCTACAACCCCCATTTCACAACACACCTTCAATCCTTGACATTCAAAAACTACCCGTTTACGCTAAGATCAGTTTTGAGAGTTCTACTTGTCCGAATTTGATTCCGTAAAGTCGTACGAGTTTTTTAACATCTTAGCTATCTACTCATGTGATCAAATTCATAATTAGATCCCCCATTCATTACCATATTTCCCTAGACCATACCTGACTCAGATTTCATCCAAATCTGGACTAGGCTAGAAATTTCCAAGTCACTACCCAAAAGTTTTCTGGCCCAAATTCTTTGCCCATTGGCTTTTCTATAACGACGGAAACAGGTCGTTTCAATTTCCAAATTTGGTGTATAATGGACGGAAAACACATGTGGATTATTTTTAATAATAATCTGGAGTATATAATATTAGCAGTGTTTTCTTACTTGAATAGCACACATAAACGTGTTAGCAAGTTATAAATTATAATAAGAATACATAATATTTAACCACAATTAAGTTATATACATGTACACACATATTTTACGGTTATTCATTTCACAAAAATATTAAATCGTCTTTCCATCCAAGGTACTCACTGATGTTCAATTCAGACATTTTCCAGGTATTTAAGATTCTATGGCGATACTCCCACACAGCGGGCCTAGTGATCGTACAATCGCAACTTCCTGGTTGTGACTGAGAACTTTCAAATGAGCACTGTTAGCACCGTTTAGTTCATACATAGTTCAATAATTCAAACTATTAATTCAAGAGATCAATTGATTTTATGATCCTTCCTCTTTAATTAGTTTCAATCCATTGCCAAAGAATGTGCAAGCACGGGCCAAATAATAATCATAACAAACTATTTCGATAATCAAATTATATAAAAGAGTTCGAAAATTTCAATTCATTCTGTTTTATCTACAAAAATTAGTGAAAGAATTAGTTATTGTTCACTAATAAATTCATCTTTGTATTTTGATGAACATCCGATTGGAAGAAGTCTCAATCCATCTTGCTAAATTTTTTTAGCACATGAACACACATGAGTATCTTTTCTTTGATAGATCAAACAATTTCTTACTTAAATTTTAATATTAAAAAGATTACTCAAAATCTAGTGGCCTTATGAACCCCCTAATTCACTAACTTCAAAAAAAACTAAATGTATATTACATGCCAGGAATGGAAAAGCACAGCAAAATTAGCATTCTCATGATTATTATATAAGCTTCATGGAATCTTAGAAAGGCAAACCCAAAGTGAAATAAGTGTCTCAAAAAAACATGCAATACACTGTAAATACAGCCAAATGCAAAACTCGAATGAAAAAGTGAAACCAAAACACAATCAAGAGCGGATGAAGATGATATGGATAAACAAATCAATGAATCACCGTCGATCATTCTGTGTGGTTGACAAAAAATCTCTACTGCCATAAAATCATGAGCACATAAAACTTAAACCTAGAAATTAACAGAGAAAAGAGATAAAATCCAGAGAAAATTGTCACAATTACTCAAGTTCTAGGGATATGGGAACAGAACTATGAAAGATTTAAGCTCTAGAGAAAAAGGAAAAATAGAAAAGTGGTATCTTACGTGTCTTTTCAATGGAGGATGAAAGACACATATGTATAAGTGCAGTAACAAGACAAAATTGCCCTTGAATTAAATTTTAATGACCAACAAGCAAGCATGTTGACACCAAGCTGCTTTACCCATGCTGCTTCTCTATATATATATATATATATATTAGACAAACCTTTTGTATCGACAATTTGAATCTATTGTCTTGACTTTACGCACAATAGACAAAATCAATACAAAAAGTTCATCCATTAATACTGAATATAATTATTAAAGAAAATACATATTATATTCTTTATTGTAAAATAGGTTTAAGTAATGGGTGAGACCAGTGGTGTACGCAGAATTTTTTGCAAGCGATGTTAACTTTTAACTGGGCCGACTCAATAAGATTGGGGGCCTCAAGTGAAACTTAAGAGAGGGGCCCTAGTATTTTATATTTTTCATCATATATACTTTTATTTAAAATGTACTTTTTATTTCTAACTTTTTTAGATGCGAAGTCATTGGCTACTGTTTTATAATAGATTTGTTTTAATAATTCCTTTTCAATTGATAATATAGCTAATTCATTCAATCTCTCTTGAGACATTGTTGATCTTAAATATATGAGATTTAATCAATTTTCGTTTAAAAAAAAATTCTTTGGGCTGAGACAATAGTTACAAGAACTATTAACATTATTCTATAAGCAATATGTATATTTAGAAAATAATGAAGTCTTTTTATTTTTATTGAGTATTTTCATTACATCATTATCTTCCACAAATATTATTTCTCTTAACACTTTTAATTGAAAAAATAAATTTAAACCATCAATATCAAAATAACTATTATGTGTTAAAGAAAGTTTAAGGTTAAGACAATGCTTATTAAAATTCTCTTCATCTAGTGATCTCAATTTACCCCTAAATAAGAAACCAAAAATATTTTCATATGCTTCAGTTGGTTCAATTCTTTTTTGAAGTGTAGCGATGACTTTAGTAACCTAGGGATTGAGACGGACCTGCCATTTAATATATATATATATACACACATATACATACAAAAAATAAAAAATAAAATAACATTTTAACCTTTTCTAGATAGATTTTCATTTTGAAAATAATGTCATTAAATATAATAGTGCTACATAATTATTTTTATATAAAATATTAAAAAATAAAAAATAAAAAGCAAACGAACAAAAGAAAAAACGGAAAAAATAAAAATGAAATGGTGCCGGAGATCTTACTCACAAATCCTCGCGCAATAATTTACACACTAGACCAACTGGGCTCCGTAACCTTTTGTGTCAGTAGTCAACACTGTAGATGTGTCTGATAAATTGAATTATAACCATATATATTTTGTAAAAAAATACTCTTTCCGTCTCAATTTATGTGATACTTTTTTCGCCTCAATTTATGTGACACTTTTTAATTTCAAGATTCGAACAAGTCTATCTTTGACGGAAAAAAATTCATATATCTTTAAATATTTTTAATCGTTAATTCTGACTTATTGTACTTTTTACATAATTTACAAATTTTTAAATTTCATTTAAAAAAAGTTAAAAATTCCATGAGCAAATTCTCGCTCAAATTTAAGCTGTTTGAATATCAAAAAATAAAAAATGCCACTTAAATCGAGGCAGAGAGAATAGTTAGTTGATAAAATTTATGTCTCTATTTAGCGATTGATGATACCCCGTGCATGGTAATATAACATAATATTGCAACAAACAGATTAAGTGTTTCTGATTCATGGATAGTTTCTAAATTCAAAGGGTATATACCAATTTTATATTTATATAAACTAAATTTATGTGTTATTTATATTACATACTAGATGATAAATATTTCGATATTTTATTTGTATCTTTCATCTATTATGAATCTTAAGTAGGGGTTGCAATTTATACATTAGCAAAAAGTAGAGATTATGATGGAATCAATTGAAAAATGTATCATTGAATCACCACTAAATTAATCTATCATTTTTTGTGGTACAGATAAAATGGTTTATCTCCACATATTTTAGATAAGACTAAAAAATAATAAGAGGAGAGCTAGTGACTTTTTAGTGTCATAACCAAAACAAAAAATGCTTCGACACTAGGAATTGATAAATTACCGTACATGCAAATAATGATCATTATATAGAAGAATTAAAATAGTACGAACACGTTACTCTAGGATTATACTATAATTTCTATAAATAAAATTAAATTTCTTTACTTATGTGACTAATCCAATTTTTACAACTACTACTAAACCTATCATGATGTAGCAAGCTACATTCTCTCATTTGGTTATGTTTTTTGATGTCTCCCAAATGACACTTTAAAGAGGAATAAAGTGGACGTTGTTAAAAAATATATAGTAACTAATTTAGGTTGGGATCGAACTCCATAGGGAGTGTGGTGAGAAATTGCTAAGCTGAACAATGCATAACTGAACAATGATATAATCTGAACAAGGATACGGATATGGATAGACGTATAACTGAAAGATAAACTAAATGCAATGACCAAGTACTAATCATGAAGATAGCATGCTGAACTGTATACTGATATAAATGCTGAAAACCTGGTCAATGCAATTAGAGTTTGGCTGTGGGAGCTACTATTAACCGACATAAAGCACATGAGCTATCTG
Source organism: Solanum lignicaule (assembly GCA_029582545.1). NCBI lineage: Eukaryota > Viridiplantae > Streptophyta > Magnoliopsida > Solanales > Solanaceae > Solanum > Solanum lignicaule. Next base: position 24,808 of record JAJOOF010001266.1, on the reverse strand, counting down.
TCGACCCTCACCAATTGCCAGACCTATGGTCCGTAGGTTCAACTGCTGACCGTATTGGTTGGCCATGGGTGGGATCTGAGACCACTATATCCTGGACCCCAATGACAGGACCTGACCTACAGATTGTGTGTCAGACCACAGACTATCAGTGGCTTCCGTTGGTTCTGGCAACAGGTCCTGGAAAGCTATATCTTTTTTCTATCTTCTTGAATCCGAGGTGTTACATACAAGCTGGGAGCATTATGGATTGGACGAAGATTAGTTCCAGTGGGCTTATTGTTTAGGAGATGCTAATGAGGTGCAGATAAAAGCAAACATCCCATCCCTTCCCGATCTTGATCACACAGTTGTGTGAAGATGGATGAGTTTTACTTCTAGGGAAGATTGATGTGAGGATCACCCAAGCCTCCTCCATTGATATCCGGAGGATTGAAGCTTAATATCTACAAAATTATGTGGTTCACAGGAAGCCGTCACCACTAGACACTACATATGTGTTTGATCCTGCACTCTTGTCACTGAGGCCACTCCATCTGCTCCTTCTATTGATTATACCCTGTCCTTTCTCCATACCCTCTACTTCCACTACTACTGTTGTTGAACCTTCCCCAGCTCCTATCTCCTATGCCCTATTGACCAAGGCTATGATTTATCAAATTATTAATCTTTCACGGTCTATGGATGTGAGAGCTGCGAGGGTTGAGAAGTACTTGGCCAAGACGATTGATAAGGCTATTGAGGATGCTTTAGCTCCACTAAGGGTTCGGTTGACTTAGTGCCAGACATCTGTTTAGTCACATGGTGTGAGGTTGGATAACCTCACCACTAGATTAGAGGCCCGTGAGAAGGCTTAGGATAGCTTAGATGTACTATTTTAAATGAGGGGTAAGCTTGACACTTAGAGGGTTGATATAGATAAGCTTAGGTCTATAGTTATATCGATATTGTGGGGCAAGGCTCCCTACCTTATGTGCTTGTGTTTGTACCTAGTGGTGAGTTTTTCTAGTGTGTTGTCACGCCCCAAGACTACACCCTGGACGTGGTCGTCACTCGAGAATAATTTCTGGCCCCAAACGAACCCTTGGCCTGGCTCAACTCTCAACGGAAGACTTAGTCAACATAAGATAAACTTAAAAGATAAATGTTACTCAACTATCTCAAAAGATTAACTCAGAATGCTTAGAAATAAACATTTAACTAGCTAAAGAGGCAACTCAAGTCTGAACATAAACAACTGAAAATGAAAAGACTCATGAACTACTATTTATCTATCTATGAAGCCTCTAATACTATGATGGATGTCGGGACAAGACCCCCGATCATCTTAACAAACTGAATAACATAAAATAAATGAGGAATCCTCTGGAAGCAAGGAGGCTCACCAAACAACTCTGGAACTTGACTGGATCAACGAAGCGCTAGTTGATGATCCTGGTTACCTGTATATGCATCATGAATGATGTAGGATAAATGGTGTCAGTACATGGAATGTACGAGCATGTAAGTGGAATACTGAACATAACCTACAAGCTTGAACTGATAAAAAGGAAACATACTCAGCTCGACTCTACTCAATTCAAGAACTACTCATGGATACTCAACTCAATGCAATATAAAATGATGATAAAAGTGAAGTTTATATAAAGCATGTAAAAGAGTAATAGCGACTCAATGTATTTAAAAATACAATAATAACTAAGTTTATATATAGAAATACAAAATACTCTATTTGGGAGACTCTCTAACCGACAACCATCATTATGAGCTATGTGATGATACAACATCTCGTCCATGCTGCCAGAACTGCCCTATACTTTGCCGGGGTATAAAACTCCCCAACTAAGTGTATCTACTAGTCTATGCATAAAAAACAATAAGGAATCATCTAAAAAGTATGACCCTTTCTACCCACGTTGGCAATATGGTTTATGGGGCTGTGAGTTGTTAGAACTCTCCCCCATATCGGTGTTCAATACTACTCCCAAAATATAAGTTACCTCATTATGTTATAAAGAAAACATTTCCTCTTCCTCAACTTTGAGATTATTACTCAAAATATTTTCTCTTAAAAGAGATAGTGCTAATGAACTCTTTTGCAAATTGGTGTTTCCTCTTTTTCTTAAATGTAAAAATATTTCTCTAGGGAATACTTAATTCCCATATATCATTTTAAAGAAAATGAACTCATTTTTACTCTTCCTCAAACTCAAATGCTCAAGTCTTAAAACAAGTTTAAAAAATTTGTAAAAGACTTCTCAAAATGACTCGAAGAACTCTCAATACTTGACTCTTAAATCTACCTTAAATTTGAATTATGAATTCAAGGTTAGGATTTATGATATGAAGGATATCGTGATGGTTAAATGAGTTTTAGATAGTCAATCATGAGAAACAGTCGAAAAACACTGTCTGGGGAGCAACTCCGCGATGCGGAGATGAAAAACAATGGAGTCTGCGTTCTCTCCACGACAGAGAGGGAAATTTCTATCTGGGGGAGCAAGTCCACGATGCGGACTTAGGCGCCACTTTCTGCCCGATCTTTTCTTCTTCTCCCAAGCTCGATTCAACTCATACCCACTGAAAATTCTTAGGTAAAAACTCTCGAATTCTTATTACTCAGGACAATTCCATCGAAACCCACTCAAGAACTATCAATTTACTCAACCCCTTAACAAAATCTTCACCTCAAGAACTCAATCACACATTAGGATTCAAGAACGAATAATAAATCTTCAATAAACTCATCAAGAACTTAATTTCTTAATCTGTAGGAATGAATTCGATAATGTAAAACATGATTGGCCTATGGGTGAACGAACCCAACACTATGAAAACTTACATACCTCGATTTGGTGAAATTAATCCTCGATTCGCGATGATCTTGTTCGTTCTTCCTTTTCTCCTCTTTTCCTCTTCTTGAATTCTCCTCTAAAACCCTAAGCGTAGTTTAGGATTGTGAAACTGGCCCACATCAGATTTGACCCCAAAATATTTACTAAAAACGTTTTAATATGGTTGGGTAAGGAAAAGACTAAAGTACCCCTCACATTTTTGGGTAACTTTCCTTAATTGAATAGCTTGACTTCAAACATGCATATCTCTTTTATATGAGCTCAAAAATTAGCAAACTCAGTAGCGTTGGAAAGAGGATTCCAAGAACTTTCTTTTGATATCTTATAGGATACCTAAATCATCATGTACTAAAATTTATGGTCATTTGAAGTTGACCCAAAACTAACAACTTAAGCATAACTTTCAAAATTTTAGATTTGGCTCTTTCCAAATTACTTCTTTCTAACTTTAGCTCTTTCTAAGGTGGGATGTTACAATATCTCCCCCTTGGGAACATTTATCCTCGAATGAGATAACTCTGAAGTAAAACTAAGGGTGGAAGCATCTAACACCCAACTCAAACATTCAACATGCAAAGTAACACAACATTTCAACTGAAAAGTACTAAGAAAAGAATTAGTACCTTCATTGGGAACTTCTCCAGGCTCAAAGAGATGTGGATATCTCTTCTTCATATCCTCCTAAGCCTCCTAAGTAGCTTCCTCAACAAACTGATTCTTCCATAAGACCTCGACTAATGCTACCTCCTTGGTTCTCAACTTGCAAACTTGTCGATGCAGAATCTGAATGGGAATCTCCTTATAAGATAGGCTGTCCTTAATACTAATATTTTCAGTAGGTATAATAAGTGAAGGATCACCCATACACTTCTTCAACATCGAAATGTGAAACACCTGATGGACTGCCGCTAATTCTGATAGTAACTCCAATTCATAGGCTACACTGCCAATCCTCTTGAATATCCTGTAAGGACCAATATACCGGGGACTGAGCTTCCCCTTCTTACCAAATCTCATGAAACCCTTCATGGGTGACACCTTCAAGTAAACCCAATCATCTACCTCAAACTCTATGTCTCTTCTCCTAACATCAGTATAGGATTTCTGACGACTCTATGCTATTTTAAACCTTTCTTGAATATTCTTCACTTTCTCCATAGTTTGATGAATCAAGTTTTGTTTTATCAATCCAACTTCACCAACCTCAAACCAACCAATAGGGCATGTGTGATTGACTTCGGAGGGCATTGGGATAAGTTCCTACCTTTGTGTGAATTCTCCAATAATAATAGTTATCACTCCAGCATAGATATGGCACCATTTGATGCACTCTATGGGAGGGGATATAGATCACCCATAGGATGGTTCGAGGCTGGGGATGTGAAACCTTTGGGGGTTGATTTAGTGAAGGATGCTTAAGATAAGGTGAGGTGTATTCAAGCTAATCTTTTATCAGCCCAGAGTAGACAGAAGAAGTATGCAGATCATAAGGTAAGAGACATGTCGTTTCAAACTAGTGAAAATGTTCTTCTGAATGTATCACCCATGAAATGGGTGATGATATTTTGTAAGAAAGGTAAGCTAAGTCCTAGATACATTGGTCCCTTTGAGATTCTTGAATGTGTAGGACCGATAGCGTATAGATTGGCTTTGCCTCCTAATCTATTGGGTGTTCATCCGGTATTTCATGTGTCCATGTTGAAGAGGTATCATGGTGACGGGGATTATATCATTAAGTGGGACTCAATTGCGTTATACAAGGACCTCCAATATGAGGAGGAACCGGTGGCAATTCTTGATCGTGATGTGTGCAAGTTGAGAACCAAGGAGATGAAGTCCGTGAAAGTTCAATGGAAGCATCGTCCAGTTGAGGAAGCTACTTGGAAAACCGAGAGGGACATGCGAGACAAGTATCCCCAATTGTTCATCGATTCAGGTACTACTTCATTATTTCCTTAGCCTCTTTTTCCTAAGTTTTCACTCGGGGACAAGGGATGAGTAAATTGGTATCTATTGTAACGACCGTGTTCCGTCGTTATAGAGAACCCAACGGGGGAAAATTTTGGGGCCGAAAAACTCTTTCATAGTATTTGGATTTTCTTAACCTAGTCCAGTTTTGGATGAAATTGGAGTCTTTAAGGTGTAGGGAAATCTGGTAACAATCGGGTGATTTATTTATGATTATGATTACATGGGTTCCATGAGAGGACCAATGACTTGTCATAATTGTGTATCTTAAGAAAATGTGAAGTTGTTCATTATTTGTATATGTTGATGATATTGTATATGTTCGATATGTGCATGTGATTATATTGTTGTATTGACCAATGTATGTTGCATTTAGTGGGATAGCCGCATGATCCTGCCAGTACACTATGATTGTGTACTGATACTGCATTTGCTCTAATTTTTATTAAGTACAGGGCATCTTCAAGCAGCTACTGATAGACCTCGCTTAGAAGATCAGTGATCGTCGTTTGAATTCAAGGGTGAGCCAATTCTTCCGGGCTTCCTTGAGTTCTCTTTTCGTCTATGTCCACATTTCGGACTTAGACTTTTCTAGTTAGTTGATTAGTTGGGGTTGTATCCCTTCTTGTTAGGCTTATGGATCTTGTTAGATGTTTTGGTACATTGACTTTCAGGTTCTAGGCATATTTTTCCGTATTGTTAGTTGTTAGATCTTTTGGAAGTTTATGGGAACTTCAGTTTTTAGCTATTATTCTTGTTTTCACATCCTTAAATGCTTTAGTTTGTGGTTTAGTTGCTTGGTTTGGGTTGTAGTAATGGTTCTCCCACCGGAGGGTTAGTGTGTGTGCCAATCAGGATGGTCTGGGTCGTGACACTATTGCCCAGTGTTGACCTTACCAGAAGGTACGCAAAGTTTTGTTGTGTATTGTGAGGTGTCCAGAGTGGGACTAGGTGGCATGTTAATGCAGAATGGCAAGGTTATAACTTATGCCTCTAGACAAGTTAAGATTTACGAGAGGCATTACCCAACCCATGCTCTAGAGTTCACTGCTATAGTATTCGCTTTGAAAATATGGCGTCACTATCTTTATGGTGTTCATGTGGATGTGTTCACCAATCACCAGAGTCTTCAGTACGTGTTTTGTAGCGACCCTTTCGAAAGGATACTACCACTTAAACAAGAAATCTAATTTAATGCTTGCGACATTTAAAAGAGGTTAACTATGGCCATATTGATTTTAATCTAGTAGAGGGATTAGGTTCGTAACGAATAATTTAGTTACAGATATACATCTTGCCCATTTAAACATTTATTTGATGTTAAACCTGACATGGCGCAGAATTTAACCAATGAAGGAAAAACCCTCCCAGAATAATTTATGCAACTAACTGACGAGCTTTTCATGCATATATTATCCTCACACTTAAGGATGAGATAACAAGAATATTACCAACTTTCGAGTACCGAAATCAGCCGGTTCATGCTTCACACAAACATTCAAAACTAATAGTAAATTTCATATATTACAAGACTTGGGGTTGCACAGCCCAAACGAACAAAACATATAGACATACTTATATTACAACCCATGGTGACATGATCAAATTAGTCCTCAAAATTTCATGTAAATATACAACACATAGATCATGTACAAGTCCCAAGGTTTATACAAAATATAGATGCCTATATGCAATTGTGATCTTCCTTAAGGCTCTCAAAATCTCCATCTCCAATGGCCAGCTTCATGCATCCTCTCGAACATTCCCTATGATAGAAACAACTATCGCTAAGCATATAGCTTAGTGGTGCAAAAACTATAGGTTCGGAGCCCTCAGATTCACCAAGTTACCTTTCTCAAGTCATGGACATCATAATTGAGCATGATAAATCAATCAAGTAAACAATATATAAAGAGTATCAAGTTCGATATTTAAAGATCCTAATGTGAAGAACGCTCATAGCACAGTTTTCCAAGAGATTCAACAACAAGGCTCGCCCAATATATACATCATGTCGTCACACCAAGCACAAGTAGGTATCAAGAAGGGCCGACGCCCTGTATTAAGAAGGGTCAAAACCCAATAATCAAGAGAACCAAGAACCATATTAAAAATGGCTTGCTAGTTCGTACTTAAAATGGACAACTTCCATTCTGAAGACGGACTAAAAATCCAGAGTCAAGAAGGCAAATGATCCAAATCAAGAGGCATGCCAATAGTGAAAAAGTCACAACCACAAGAAGGACAAGGTCCCAACAAGAGTGCCAAGTGATAAAACAATCCGTACAAGTGGGCGAGTTACACAAGAGTCTTTAACGTCTTAAAGGATACCGGCACGACAATGCAAAGTGACAAGAGGTAACCAAGGTACCAAGATCAACTTTCAGATATACCAGCAGTTAAAAGAGTGCAAGCACAAGTTTATACACAAACCTCAGTGCTTAGCTTAGAAACAGTCCAACACAACTTCAAGAGTTCAAACCGTAGACCAACCAACGTATCAAGGTCCTCAACTTGTTCACGAGTATATACAACCTTAAATTAAAATTAAATAACTTCTTTAATCCCTAGTAGCTCAATGATGTTAATGTAAAATAGAATTGTCATCACAAGTAAGCTTAGCCTGTACAAATACGACTATGCTCCAAAAACAGTAATTCTGGCCAGCCTAGTACCTCATGTCGCAACTTAGTTTTGAAAAAGAAAAATGGAAAAACTGGACTGTATATCCTTCATGAAAGATGTAGGTACATCTCTTAAGGTTGCAAACAATCAAGAATCACCACAAAATATATTTTGTATAAAAAGATATCATCGATACACTAACAGTTGTTCATACAGGATTTCTAAATCCAAAATCTGGACAGAACTTGTCCTATGTTGCGTCCTATATTTCGAATCCATAACAGCTACATTAGAGTTTTTCATAAACATAAAGGTTGTAGGTATACGAATTAGCTTTCCAAAACATATTTATTCACTAAAATATGAGTTTTAGAGAACGAGATATTCCAAAAGTACTAAACACTACATAGCTCAAAACCAGATTTTGACTACTCACCAAAGAGAAGGGTGTATCTCGAATTCCAGCCAGAAGGACCAAGTTTTTCTCTTGTTATTTTGAGAGTAATATTGTTAGAGAGAGTTCACCAGGTTTCTTAGAGCTAAGGAACACGAATTTCACTATAGAGGAGGAGTAAACATATAGTCTCAAGAGTGATGTTTATCACATGCACATCTGCTTCCAAAAGGTTGGCTGCCCAAAATGCATACATAAATACCTATATGTATAACCCTTACCTCCCTTTCAAGTTATACATAATTCTAATTAGAATATTACGCAAATACCCCAATACAATACCTTAAATTACGATCACAATTTATGTTAAGCAAGTTTGCAAATATCACAACATTTCAAGTTCCCAAAATGAGAGTAAAATATATAGTAGTGATTAAGCAATGGTGTATCAACAAGCGACTCTAGGTTAGAATTTCGGGGTTTTACAACTCTCTCCCCCTTAAAGATATTTCATCTCGAAATTTACCTTACACTAGTCCCGGAACAAGTGTGGATACTGGGTCCTCATGTCTTCTTGTCTCTCCCAGGTAACTTATTTTCCAGAATGGTTTTTCCAAAGTACCTTTACTAAGGGGATTCTCTTGTTCCTAAGTTGCTTTACCTCTCGAGCTTGAATTAGAATAGGCTCTTCATTATATGTCAAGTCAGGATTAACCTCAATAGATTCAACTGGAAGAACATGAGATGGATCAGAACGATATCTTCTGAGCAAAGAAACATGGAAGACATTGTGGATCTTGTCTAACTCTAGTGGCAAAGCTAATTTATATGCAACTGGTTCAACCCTTTCAAGTATCTCATAAGGTCCAATAAATCGAGGACTAAGTTTTCCTTTTTGGCCAAATCTCATAATCTTTTTCCATGGAGACACCTTTAAGAATACTTTATCTCCAACTTGATATTCAATTTCACGCCTTTTAAGATCAACGTACGACTTTTGTCTATCCGAAGAAATCTTTAAACGATCCTCGATAATTTTTACCTTGTCCTCTGTTTGTTGCACAATTTCAGGACCAACAAGCTTTCTTTCACCAACTTCACTCCAACAAAGAGGGGTCCGACATTTCCTTCCGTACAAGGCTTCATATGGAGGCATTCCAATACTCGATTGGTAACTGTTATTGTAAGCAAATTCTATCAAAGCCAAGTGTTTGTCCCAACTACCCTCAAACTCCATAATACAAGCTCGAAGCATATCCTCCAAAATTTGAATCACTCTTTCCGACTGGCCGTCTGTCTGAGGATGGAACGAAGTGCTAAATTTGAACTTAGTAACCAAAGCTTCCTACAAGCTACCCCAAAATCTAGATGTAAACCTTGGGTCTCGGTCATAAACAATAGACATAGGGATCCCATGTAGTCTTACAATCTCATTAATGTACAACTCGGCTAAACGGTCAAGTGAGTAATCCATTCTGATTGCTAAGAAGTGACCACTCTTGGTTAGCCTATCCACAATCACCCATATTGCATTATGATTTCTCTGAGTGCGAGGAAGTCCAGAAACAAAGTCCATAGTTATTCTCTCCCATTTCAATTCCGGCATCGACAAGGGCTGTAGTAAACCAACTAGGATTTGATGTTCTGCCTTTAATTTTTGACAAACCAAACATTTGGAAATGAACTCCGCAATGTCTCTCTTCATACCATTCCACCAATAATGTTCTTTGATGGTCTGGTACATCTTTGTACCCCCAGGATGCATTGCATATGGTGAAGCATGTGCTTCATTTAATATTTCTCTCCTCAATTTGTTATCACAAGGGACGCATAACCTGTTTTGATAAAATAAGCCACCATCCTCCGTTACTGTAAAATCAAGCTTTTCCCCATTTTGAACTTCTTTGGTCAGTTTTACAAGTTTCTCATCTAACTTTTGTGCTTCTTTCACCTGTTCAAGTAATATTGGCTTTACTTGCAAATTAGCAATAACTGAACCATTTGAATCAAGTGTGAAACAAACATTCATGGCTCTTAACTCAAGGAGCAAGGGTAAAGGACTCAAAGAAATGCTTGCAAAGGATTTTCGACTTAAGGCATCTGCAACCACATTGGCTTTTCCTGGATGATAATCAATTGTGCAGTCATAATCCTTGATGAGTTCAAGCCATCTACGTTGTCTTAGGTTTAGCTCCTTCTGAGTACCCAAGTACTTTAAGCTCTTGTGATCAGTAAATATATGACATTTCTCTCCATACAAATAATGCTGCCATATTTTTAAAGCAAAGACTATAGCAGCAAGTTCAAGATCATGAGTAGGATAATTCAATTCATGCGATTTTAATTTCCGAGAGGCATAGGAAATAACCTTCCCTTCTTGCATCAAAACACATCCTAGACCATTGTGAGAAGCATCACTGTATACTACATACTATTTCCCTTCAATTGGTAGAGTAAGTATAAGCGCTTGAGTCAACAAGGATTTGAGAGTTTCAAAGCTCTCTTGGCATTTGTCATCCCAAATAAACTTTACTTCCTTATGCAAGAGCTTAGTCAAAGGGGATGCGATAATGGAAAAGCCTTTCACAAATCTTTTGTAGTATCTTGCTAAGCCCAAGAAACTTCTTACCTCAGTTTGACTTTTGGGAGGTCTCCATTCAACAACTGCTTGTATCTTACTAGGATCCAACTTCACGGCTTTGGTTGATACAATATGTCCTAGAAAAGCTACATCATCAAGCCAAAATTCACACTTGGAAAGTTTAGCATAAAGTTCTTTCTCCTTCAAAATTTTCAAAACAATCCGAAGGTGTTTATCATGGTCTTCACTACTTATGGAAAATATTAAAATATCATCTATCAATACAACTACAAACTGATCAAGATAAGGCTTGAATACTCGATTCTTTAGATCCATGAATACCGCAGGAGCATTTGTCAATCCGAATGGCATCACCAAAAATTCATAATGACCATACCGAGTTCTAAAAGCAGTTTTAGGAATATCTATCTCTCTAACACTCAGTTGGTGATATCCAGACCTTAAATCAATCTTTGAGAATACTTTAGCACCCTTCAGTTGGTTAAACAAATCATCAATACTTGGTAGTGGATATTTATTCTTGATTATTATTCTGTTCAATTGTCTATAGTCAATACAAAGCCTAAGAGTGCCATCTTTCTTCTTTACGAATAAAACAGGGGCTCCCCAAGGAGAAACACTAGGTCGAATAAAACCTTTATCAAGAAGTTCTTGAAATTGAGATTTCAATTCTCTTAATTCTGCTGTAGCCATTCTATAAGGAGTGATAGAAATAGGGTTGGATCCAGGAATAAGCTCTATTGGAAATTCAACCTCTCTTTCTGGGGGCAATCCAAGAAAGTTTTCTGGGAAGACTTCTGGGAAATCACATACAGCAGGTACGTCCTTAATACAAGGACTCTTCAACTGTGTATCAACTATGTGAGCAAGGTATGCCCCACAACCTTGACGCATAAACTTTCTTGCCAAGGCCGCATAAATAATACTAGATGTCAATGATCTTTCACCTTGTACAATGATGTGTGAAAATGTAGGATCTTTAAAAGTCACATGCTTAGACCTACAATCTACTAGTGCATGATATTTATAAAGACAATCCATCCCGATAATAACATCAAAATCCTTGAAGGGAATTTCAATCAAATCAGCAGGGAAGACTAGGTTTTGAATCACGAAGGGACAATCACGATAAATTTGATTACACACAACTTGATAACCCAAAGGACTTTCAACTAGCACATCATAATTAAGTCTCACAGATTTCACATATTTAGGAAGAACAAGTGATGAACAAATATAGGAATGTGTAGAACCAGGATCAATCAATGTAAACACACATAAGCCAAATAAGTGAAATTTACTGACAACCACGTCTTGTCCATCTTGATCATCCCTTTGCCTCATAGCATAAGCGCGTGCACTAGCCCTTGGTCCACTAGCTTTATTAGCTCCACTTGCACATGCTACTTGGGTGTTTTTAGGTCTTGCACCTCTATTAGTTTGAGGAGGATTAATAGAAGGCTTATGAACCGAGCCTTCAGTTTTCAAGGAAGGAGCATTATTAGGATTAGGACAGTCCTTCACTTTATGATGAAAGCTCCCATAATTGAAATAGCTCCCACAATTGAAACATGCACCAGAAGCTCTCCTGCAAGTACCATAATGATTCTTTCCACATTGCGAACAAGTGGGCACACGAGGCTTGCCTTGGCCATAATTTGGAGTGCTAGCTGTAGAAAATTCTAATCTATTTTGCCTTTGTTGAGGTGGCCTATTATCACTACCAGCCTTATAATCACCAAACCTTCCCCTTTTGGATGGACCTCCAAAGTCTGGTCTAGGCTTTTGGAATTTGTTTTCATTTCTACTAGCTTCTTCTTTATCAAGTCGTTCCCAAGTGAAAGCAGCAGACACTAACTTACAAAAGTTCTCATGTTGTTGGATCGCCACATTCTTCCTAATGGAATCATTTAAACCATCTTCAAATTTCCTACACTTGTCTTTTTCCTCTTTAATAATACCTCCAGCATAGCGAGAGAGCCTTAGAAACTTCTGTTTGTATTCAGAAATAGACATGCCTCGTTGCCTTAGATTCAAAAACTCCTTTTTCTTTGCATCACAATAAGCAGGTGGGACATACTTCATACGAAATTCCTTAAGAAAATCATCCCAAGTAAGAACCGAAGGTTTTACCTTGGCATTCGAAACACTTACCCACCAATCATAAGCATCCTTTTGTAATAGTGAAATAGAATACTTAAATTTGGCAACATCTGAACACTCCAACTGCTCAAATACCCTCTCCATGCGCTCCAGCCATTGTTCAGCATCAGTGGTATCAACAGTGCCTTAAAACTCCACTCCACCCATTTTCCTCATTTTCTCAAAGTTAATCCCGTTGGGATCATGCATCGATTCAGCCATGTGGTGGAAGAATTCAGCCATTTGTTGAAAAGGAGGATTCATGGCTTGGTACCACGACTCATGTGAGGATGTGGACCAGCTCTTACAACCTGGTGGATTCCCACTTCAGACCCACTAGTGTGGGGAATATATTGGTTCGAGAGATGTACTCCAACACCTTCCAGTGCATGAGGTTGGGACACAGAGGTACCCAAACTGTCCCGAGTAACTTCCATAGGTCGGTTAGAAGAAGAGGCCATAACTTAATTCCTTCAAAAGGGGAGATCACATTGCATTAGGGACATGTACTAGATGCATGTGCAATCTACATGCAATAAAAATGTGATAAACCATGTAGTGAACAAGAACCCTAAATAGAACATTTTTGAAAGCGAACAAGTATACAAGTAATTTACAGCAAAAGTCCTAGAACCACAAACCTAGGCTCTGATACCAACACTTGTAGCGACACATTCGAAAGGGTACTACCCCTTAAACAAGAAATCTAATTTAATACTTGCGACATTTAAAAGAGGTTAACTATGGCCATATTGATTTTAATCTAGTAGAGGGATTAGGTTCATAACGAATAATTTAGTTAAGGATATACATCTTGCCCATTTAAACATTTATTTGATGTTAAAACTAACATGGCGCGGAATTTAACTTCTGACGGAAAAACCCTCCCAGAATAATTTAAGCAAATAACTGACGAGCTTTTCATGCATATATTATCCTCACACTTAAGGATGAGATAACGGGAATATTACCAACTTCCGAGTACCGAAATCAGCCGGTTCATGCTTCACACAAACATTCAAAACTAATAGTAAATTTTGTATATTACAAGACTTGGGTTTGCACAGCCCAAACGAACAAAACATATAGACATACTTATATTACAACCCATGGTGACATGATCAAATTAGTCCTCAAAATTTCATGTAAATATACAACACATAGATCATGTACAAGTCCCAAGGTTTATACAAAAAATAGATGCCTATATGCAATTGTGATCTACCTTAAGGCTCTCAAAATCTCCATCTCCAATGGCCAGCTTCATGCATCCTCTCAAACATTCCCTACGATAGAAACAACTATCGCTAAACATATAGCTTAGTGGTGCAAAAACTATAGGTTCAGAGCCCTCAGATTCACCAAGTTACCTTTCTCAAGTCATGGGCGGCATAATTGAACATAATAAACAATCAAGTAAACAATATATAAAGAGTATCAAGTTCGATATTTAAAGATCCAAACGTGAAGAACGCTCATAACATAGTTTTCCAAGAGATTCAGCAACAAGGCTCGCCCAATATATACATCATGTCGTCACACCAAGCACAAATAGGTATCAAGAAGGGCCGACACCATGTATCAAGAAGGGTCAAAACCCAATAATCAAGAGAACCAAGAACCATATTAAAAATGGCTTGCTAGTTTGTACTTAAAATGGACAACTTCCATTCTTAAGACTGACTAAAAATCCAGAGTCAAGATGGCAAATGGTCCGAATCAAGAGGCATACCAATAGTGACAAAGTCACAGCCACAAGAAGGACAAGGTCCCAACAAGAGTGCCAAGTGATCAAACAATCCGTACAAGTGGGCGAGTTACACAAGAGTCTTTAACGTCTTAAAGGAAACCAACACGACAATGCAAAGTGACAAGAGGTAACCAAGGTACCAAGATCAACTTTCAGATATACCAGCAGTTAAAAGAGTGCAAGTACAAGTTTATATACAAACCTCAGTGCTTAGCTTAGAAACAGTCCAACACAACTTCAAGAGTTCAAACCGTAGCCTAACCAACGTATCAAGGTCCTCAACTTGTTCACGAGTATATACAACCTTAAAATAAAATTAAATAACTTATTTAATCTCTAGTAGCTCAATAATGTTAATGTAAAACAGGATTATCATCACAAGTAAGCTCAGCCTGTACAAATATGACTATGCTCCAAAAACAGTAATTCTGGCCAGCCTAGTACCTCATGTCGCAACTTAGATTTGAAAAGGAAAACGGCAAAACTGGACTGTATATCCTTCATGAAAGATGTAGGTAAATCTCTTAAGGTTGGAAACAATCAAGAATCACTACAAAATATATTTTGTACAAAAAGATATCATCGTTACACTAACAGTTGTTCATGCAGGATTTCTAAATCCGAAATCTGGACAGAACTTGTGCTATGTTGAGTCCCATATTTAGAATCCATAACAGCCAAATTAGAATTTTTTATAAACATAAGAGTTGTAGGTATACGAATTATCTTTCCAAAACATATTTATGCACTGAATAATGAGTTCTAGAGAACGAGATATTACAAAAGTACTAAACACTACATAGCTCAGAAACAGATTTCGACTACTCACCAAAGAGAAGGGTGTATCTCGAATTCCAGCCAAAAGGACCAAGTATTTTTCTTGTTATTTTGAGAGTAATATTGTTAGAGAGAGTTCACCAGGTTTGTTAGAGCTAAGGAACACGAATTTCACTATAGAGGAAGTGTGAACATATATTCTCAAAAGTGATGTTTATCACATGTACAACTGCCTCCAAAAGGTGGCTGCCCAAAAAAAGGTTGGCTGCCTAAAATGCATGCCTATATACCTATATGTATAACCCTCACCTACCTTTCAAGTTATACATAATTCTAATTAGAATATGACGCAAATACCCCAATACAATACCTTAAATTACAATCACAATTTATGTTAAGCAAGTTTGCAAATATTACAACATTTCAAGTTCCCAAAATGAGAGTAAAACATACAGTATTGATTAAGCAATGGTGTATCGACAAGAGACTCTTGGTTAGCATTTAAGGGTTTTACATGTTTAGTCAGAAGAGCTTAATCTAAGACAGAGGAGGTGGTTGGAGTTACTCAAGGATTATGACATGAATATTCTCTATCACCCAGGTAAGGCTAAAGTTGTTGCTGATGCTTTAAGCATATTGTCTATGGGTAGTACCGTCCATGTTGAGTAAGGAAAGAAAGAGTTAGAAAATGATGTGCACATACTTGCACGATTGGGATTCTGGATAATGGATTCCAATGAAGGAGGAGTAGTGGTGATTAATGGGGTTGGATCGTCACTAGTGTCTGAAGTGAAAGAGAAACAAGACCAAGATCCTATTTTGCTTGAATTGAAGGCAAAGGTTCATATACAAAAAGTGATGACTTTTGAACAAGGGGGAGTGGTGTATTGAGGTACGAAGGTAGATTGTGTGTACCAATGGTGGATGAACTCCAAGAGAGGATCATGGAGAAAACTCATAGCTCCAGATATTCTATCCATCTAGGTTCGAGAAAGATGTATCATGACTTGAGAGAAGTCTATTGTTGGAGTTGTATGAAGAGGGGCATTGTAGAGTTCGTTGCTAAGTGTCCAAATTGCCAACAAGTCAAGGTAGAGCACCAGAGGCCTGGTGGTATGGCTCAGAGTATAGATCTTCCTGAATGGAAGTGGGAGATGATCAATATGGATTTCATTACAGGTTTACCACGGTCTCGCAGAGAGCATGATTCAATTTAGGTTATTGTAGATCGCATGACTAAATTAGCCCATTTCTTACTGGTAAAGACTACCCATTCAGTAGAAGATTATGCTAAGTTATATATTCAAGAGGTAGTCAGACTTCATGGAGTTCCGGTTTACATCATATCAAATAGAGGTGCACAATTCACCGCACAATTCTGGAAGTCTTTCCAGAAAGGTTTGGGTTCGAAGGTGAACCTTAGTACCACTTTTCATCCACAGACTGATGGTTAAGAAGAACACACAACTCAGACTTTATAGGATATGTTGAGGGTGTGTGTGATCGATTTCAAGGGTAATTGAGATAATCACTTCCCTCTCATAGAGTTTGCTTACAATAATAGTTAACTCTAGCATCTAGATTGCTCCTTATGAGGCTCTTTATGGGAGAAGATATAGATCTCCTATTGGATGATTTGAGGTTGGTGAAGCTGGGTTGATAGGACCAGACTTGGTTCATCAAGCCATGGAGAAGGTGAAGATTATTCAAGAGAGGTTGGAAACAACACAAAGTCGTTAGAAATCCTATACAGATGTTAGGAGAAGAGACTTAGAGTTTGAAGTTGTCACGACCCAGGAGTACCCCATAGATGTAACATGGCGTACTTGACCCTGAAGGGGTCTCATACAAGCCCTTAGCATATCATAAACATAAGTAATAGAAATGATGCAGAATTAAAACTTTTTACAATTGAAGTCTTTTCATAAAATCAAAATAGAAGTCTAGACATTGTCTCATTAACCAACTAATACAATCGAGAATCAATAAGGGTCACGACCCTTTTCAACATAGTCTCAAAAAGAGAAAGTAAGATAGAAACTAGAAATGACAACTTCGTCCTCGAACCATGAGGACTCACTAAAAGCGTGGAGAATAGTCAATCCAAGATCTTGATCAAGAAGGAAGCACAACTCAACAACCGGGACCCTACACTTATAGAAAAATGTAGAAAATATGGGTTAGTACAAAGATTGCACTAAGTATGGAGCCATGCAATAAAATCCTTGAAACATGCAAAAAGGGACAATTTAGTTGAAACCATTCACTTTAACATTTTTAAGAGTCATCGTGCACAATAGAGTAAATACATAAGTCAAACCCATTCATAAGTAACCATAAGTTATACTTGTGCAATGCATAGACAAGATTCCATAATCCTATCTAATACCAAGTATAATCTTAGGCCACAATAATCATACATATCATAAGTTGTCCTCATCCATAACCAATACTTATAAACAAGGAAACATTCATGTTCATTAACTTGTAACAAGGAAAGCCACTCATAGCAACAATCCATACCAAATGTGCATAAATTCATATAACTTCATAGCATAAGGAAACCACACCATAACCCCTTTCCAAAGCCTACTTGTGCAATGCATAAGTGAAGTCCCATACCCCTACTCACACTAAGTAGAACTCCTTTAGAAGTCATATGTATAGTTCATGTTCATATTCTTATCATAGTTCATATTCTTGTCTTTGAGGGAAATAGCCTTAACCGACATAGACCATGTGAGCTACTTGGAATCCAGTGTCATGTCCCATACCGAAAAGAGATGTCCTATTTACCTAAGGTAGAACTAAATGTATTAGCTTGTAGGTGGATCCACTAGCTAAAGACCTATGTGGGCACATAGTTATGGGATAGGGAGATTGCTTCTAGACTTCCCAAACCTATTGTATTGACGGGGGAGCTTCCATCTCATGAAGTTACTTTAGATGACCCAGCCTTTTTATTTGATGGGAGGGCCTCTACCTCACATTCCATATCCACTTGGTACTAAGCATTACTTTCCAAAAATTTACGTATTTAGTCTTGAATTGTATTTACATGTGTAAAGGATTATCTTACCCTTCATTAAACACAACTCATAAAATAGCTCATGGATTCAATTAGGTGAGAATGGACTTTCAACCTTAGAATCATAAATATGTGAGTAAACCTTTCACATCATATTAATAGTGTGTTGATGAGAATGGTCTTTCAATCAACAGAATAATACTATCATGGTCATAGACATTACATGCATAGTCATGTGTAAGGGTATGGGGAGAATGATCTTTCAACAATACCACAATTACACCATAGCCAATGAATCTTCACTTTCTAAGTGAATCATAAGGTCATACACAATTCTCATAAGCATGTACAAACCCTTATAATTTGCCCTTCAAGGACCATGAATCACATTCAACCCAAACATATAGAATTACTACATTAGATATGTGGATTATCACGATTCAATAAAATCAATCAATATAGACATAATCAATCAACATGCTTATATAATCAATCAACCCACATCATCAATTAACAATTTCGCAATATGGGGGGATTCATGGGTTCTTGTTGGAATTTGATCAGAAATAAACATTATATAATCAATTCAATCATAATCCTTCATAATTAAACCATTGAAAACATTTTGAAAGAGAACTCATGACTTAGATTGAAACCCTACCTTTGGGTGAAATTGAAAGCTTTGAAATCAAGTTTTGAAGGGACTCCATGGGTGGAAGCTACCCATAGATGAAAAGCCACCATACCTTGATTAAGAATCTTCAAAGAATTTTGAGAAAGAATCCTTGAAATCACCAAACCCTAGATCCAATTCTACTATTCTTCTTCTTTGAGTTTTAGAGAGAGAAATATTGTGAGGGAGATGAACATTTACTTTGGTTTGGGTGTTTGTGAAAAATGACTTAGTCTAGGGGATTTTGACTTAAAAATAACTTATATATTACCCCTAAATATACCTAAAATGACCCCACTTTAATTGGACTAAAATAGGAAAAGACATAACTAACCTTCATTAAGTGACCTTTGCCCAGGTGTCATGAGCTGTGGCAAGGACAACGATCCGTGGTCCCACTCGTGAAGTGTGGGGTAGTAGCTAGGCACATGGTGCCTTTAGCTTACATTCCCAAGGCATTCCCACAAGGGGCTCCATGAACCGTGGTTAAGATCACAAGCCATGGTCCCTCTCGTGGTCCTTGAGGCAGTAGCTATGCTACTTGAAGCCCCTATCTCGAATGCCCAAGGCATCTTCACGAGGGGCTCTACGAGTAGTGGTCAAGACCACTGGCCGTGGTCCCTCTCGTGGACCTTGAGGCAGTAGCTAGGCCACTTGGGGGATTCTCCTCCTTGGCCAAGGCAACTCCACGAGGCATCCTACAAGCCGTAGTCAAGACCTCTGGCCATGGTGATGGCCGTGGAAGTTGAGGCAGTGTGCCCAAGTTTTGGGGAAGCCTTGGCATTTGGCCTTGGCTTGGCCCCTTTGCCTTGGCACTTGCCCCTTAGCCTTGACCCTTGCCATCCTCATTTCAACTCTAGATGGTCTACTAATCTACGGGGAGTCATTTTATGATTTTTAACCATTTCGTTTAGCTCTAGTTCAGCCTATAAGTTTCTGGGGTGTTACATTATCTCCCCCTTGGGAACATTCGTCCTCGAATGACGATTTAGAAATCTTACGGAAATAAAGACTCAAGACTAGCAGCCCATCATGCGTGCAACATCAAAATAATGCACAATCTAAAGGAAGAAACGTCAACTCCATCTCAAGACATAATCAATGCAACACAAGGAAGTAGGAGCTACATCCACAACCCATTATGCACAAAACTCATCATTTCACATAAACATAGATGGAACTACCTTCTCCACTCAAAGCAACCTCAACACAACATTATGGAGCTGGTATGCCATTTCATCAAAAGCAAAACTAAGCATGTTCATCAAATCATCTCATCATCTCATTAAGTCAAATATGCACTCATTATACTAAAATGCACAACAACAAGAGGGACATATAAATCATGCAAACTCATTTCATACTAAATATGAATTCTCACAAGAACATGCATATCATAAGGAAAAATCATGAAAAACACATATAACACACATGACTCCCAAAACACCAAACTCAAGAGAACTACTTACCTCAAGCTTGGATAGGAGTGAAGGAAAAAGATGAGGATAGCGGGACTTCATATTGGGCTCAGCCTCCCATGTAGTGCCCTCAACTAAATGATTCCTCTATAACACCTTTACAGAAGCAATTTCCTTGTTTCTTAACCTCTTAACTTGTCGGTCTAAAATCTCTACCGGAATCTCTTCACAAGAAAGACCCTCATCAACTCCCAAACCTTCTAAAGGAATGATGGATATCGGATCACCAATACACTTCTTGAGCATAGAATAATGAAATACCGAGTGAATCGGAGCCAACTCATTCGGCAAGTCTAACTCGTAGGCAACTTTCCCAACACATTTCAAGATTTGATATGGGCCTACATACCGGGGACTAAGTTTCCCTTTCTTGCCAAACCTCATCACACCCTTCATAGGTGAGATTTTCAAATAGACCCAATCATTAACTTCAAATTCTAGATCCCTTCTCCTAACATCAGCATAAAACTTTTACTGACTTTGGGCCGTCCTCAACCTCTCTAATGAGTTGGACTTTCTCAATGGCCTCATAAACTAATTCGGGACCAATTAGAGAAATTTCACCTACCTCAAACCAACCAAATGGAGATCTACATCTCCCACCATACAATGCTTCAAAAGTAGCCATGGTAATGCTTGAGTGGTAACTATTGTTGTAGGCAAACTCTACTAATGGTAGATGGTCATCCAAATTACCTTCGTAGTCTATAACACATTCCCTCAACATATCCTCTAGGGTTTGGATAGTGCGCTCCGCTTGACCATCTGTTTGAGGGGGAAAAGTCGTACTAAGCTTGACCTTAGTACCAAGCCCTTTTTGGAATACCTTCCAAAAGTGTGAAGTAAATTGAGTATTCCGATTCGAAACGATAGATAAAGAACTCCATGCAACTTCACTATCTCCTTGATGTACAATTTGGCATAGTCTTCCACCGAAAATGAAATCTTGACGGGGATAAAGTGGGTGGATTTTGTCATTCTATCCACAATAACCCATATAGAATCATATTGCTCTCGAGTACGAGACAAACCCACAATAAAATCCATATTCACATCTTTCCACTTCCAAGTGGGAATATCTATATCTTGAGATAAGCCTCCCGACCTTTGATGCTCGGCCTTAACTTGTTGGTAATTCGGATATTTGGCTACAAAACCCGCTATATCCTTCTTCATACCATTCCACCAATACACTTCCTATAGATTACGGTATATCTTTGTTGTTCCCTGATAAATAGAATACGACAAACCATGAGCTTCTTCTAGAATTCAATCTCTCAAGCCATCAATATACGGAACACATAACCGGCCTTGGTATCTAAGCACCCTATCTCCCCCTTGGGAGAAAGCCTCAACGGATTTGTTGAGTACCGATTCTTTCAACTCAACTAACATGGGATCAAGGTCTTGCTTGGGCTTCACGTCCATTACAAAGGATGATTCGGAACCATTATGGATCATGACACCACCCTTGGTGGAATCTACTAATTGGACACCTAGCTGGGCCAACCTATGCACATGATGGACTAACTCATTCTTCTCATCCTCTACATGGGTCACACTACCCATGGACAATCGACTAAGGGCATCCGCAACTACATTAGCTTTGCCAGGGTGGTAAAAGACACTCATGTCAGAGTCCTTCAAAAGTTCCACCTTGTTTGTTAGAGATTCAAGTCTTTTTGCCTAAACACATATTGAAGACTCTTGTGATCGGTGAACACATCAACATGCACCCCATATAGATAATGTCTCCATAGTTTCAAGGCAAATACTACCACCGCTAATTTGAGATCATGGGTTGGATAATTCTTTTCATGGGTTTTGAGTTGCCTTGAAGCATAGGCAATCACCTTACCATGTTGAATAAGGACATATCCCAAACCCACTCGAGAGGTGTCACAATACACAACAAAGCAATTGGTACCCTCCGGTAAGGTCAAAACCGGAGTGAAAGTAAGTCTATATTTCAACTCTTGGAAGCTTTTCTCACAAGCCTCTGACCACACAAACTTAGCTTTCTTTTGAGTCAAGGCTGTCAATGGAGAAGCAATGGAGGAAAAACCCTTAACAAACCTCCTATAGTAATCGGCCAAACCCAAAAAGCTTCTTATATCGGTAGGAGTTAGAGGTCTAGGCTAACCCTTGACCGCATCCGTCTTCTTAGGATCTACCTTAATACCCTTGCTCGACATAATTTGACCAAGGAAGGCTATGGACCTTAGCCAAAACTCACATTTACTAAACTTAGCATATAATTGGTGGTCTTTAAGGACTTGCAATACGATTCTCAAATTGTTCATGTGCTCATTTTCACTCCTTTAATAGATGAAAATATCATCAATAAACATGATCACAAACATATCAAGGTAGTGTCTAAACACTTTATTCATTAGGTCCATAAATGCCGCCGGGGAATTTGTCAATCGAAACGACATAACCACAAATTCATAGTGACCATACCGGGTCCTAAAGGACGTCTTGGGAATGTCAACCCCTCTCACCCTTAGTTGATGGTAACCCAAAGGAAGATCTATTTTGGAGAAATAGTTAGCCCCTTGAAGTTGATCAAACAAGTCGTCAATCCTAGGAATGGGATACTTATTCTTTATGGTTACCTTGTTCAATTATCAGTAGTCAATAAACATTCCGAAGGACCCATCCTTCTTTCTAACAAACAACACCGGAGAACCCTATGGGGAGATACTTGGTTGAATGAAGCCTTTGTCTAACAAATCCTTGAGTTGCTCCTTTAAAACTTTCAACTCGGCCGGATCCATTATATAAGGAGGAATGGAGATAGGTTGCATATCCGGCAAGAGATCAATGCTAAAATCTATTTCCCGTTCGGAAGAAATGTCGAGAAAATCATCAGGAAAGACTTTCGGAAATTTACTCACCACAGGGACCGACTCTAAGGAAAGGGTTTCAGACTCAACATCCATTACCCTAACAATATGGTAAATGCACCCTTTGGAGATCATTTTCCTAGTTTTGAGGAAAGAGACAAATTGACCTCTAGGGATAGAATTTCCCCCCTTCCACTTTAAAGTAGACTCATTTAGAAATTGAAACTTTACTACCAGAGTCCTACAATCAATAGAGGCATAACAAGCATGCAACCAATCCATACCCAAAATCACATCAATCTAACATGTCTAACTCCACTAAATCCACCAAGGTAACTTTATGGGACAAAGAAATAGGACAACTCCTATAGACACTTTTTGCCACTACTGAGTCACCAACTGGGGTAGAAACCGAAAAAGGCTCTATTAACACTTCGGGAAGTATTTCAAATTTCATGGTTACAAAAGGTGTCACATAGGACAAAGTGGCACCGGGATCTAACAATGCATATACATCAATGGAAAACACTTGCAACATACTGGTCACTGCATTCTAGGAGCTCTCTTGGTCACCTCGGGATTGAAGAGCATAAAAGCGGTTTTTCTTGGGAGCATCGGAATTTGAACCGCTAGGAGGAGTTTGCTTATCTTCTCTCCCCTTGGCCGCAAGGTTTGGGAAATTCTTCAATTGATGCCCAGTCTTACCACAACCATAGCAAACACCCATGCCGGTAAAACATTTACCATCATGTTTCTTACCACACTTAGCACATATAGGACTCACCATAGAAGATCCACCACTATTACCTCCTTGAGGCTTAGGGTTAGAAACTCTATCTTTGTTGACCCTTGGAGCACTAGAGGAGCCTTGGTTGGAGAACCTTCTCTTGAACCTTGGTCTACCTAGACCCTCGAAGTTACCCTTGGCAGAATTCCCATCATCGGACCTTGCTCTTTTTACTTCCCGATTCACTTGCTTGAGCTTTTGTTCCTCAATTTGTTTGGCATGGACCATGAGACATGAAGTATTCATACTTGGGATTAGCCTTGCCGAATGACATTCATTGACTACCAAGTCGGATACCCCCTTCACAAATTTGTTCATCTTGGCCCTCGAATCCGCTACTAAGGTTGGAGCATACTTGGACAATTGAGTGAATTTGAGGGCATATTTCTTCACACTCAAACCCCCTTGTTGAAGATTTATGAACTCTTGCATTTTTCATTCCCTCAATTCTAGGGGAAAGAACCTATCAAGGAAGACCAACTTGAACTATTCCCAATCTATCGGGCCCGCTCTTATGGGTCTTTCACCCTTTCATTGCTCATACAATACTTGAGCCACATCCTTCAATTGATAGGCGGCTAGTTCTGTCTTTTCTTGTGGAGACACTCCCATAGCATCAAGCACCTTATAGATCTCATCAATAAACCCTTGTAGGTCCTCTTCCACTTTGAAGCCATGGAACAAGGAGGATTCATCCTAGTAAAGTCCCTTATCCTTGAAGCAGTTGTAGTCACATTGGGGTTCACATGAGTCCTAGTATCCCTATTGACTTGGGCCACCACGGATTGGGTCAATACTTGGAGAGCCGACCTTATTTCAACATTTGTCATAGCCCCCACATCAATAGGAGCTTAAGGAACTTGAGGACCTTGGGGACCTTGAG
>JAJOOF010001265.1:0-34762 GCA_029582545.1 Solanum lignicaule | reverse complement strand
ATATAAAGGAGAATGTTATACATGTTGATGTGGCATGCTTCTAAGGGCTAGAAACCTATTTTTCTTTTTTTGTGATTTTTTTGCCATTTTTTAAATTTTAAAATACAAAAAAAGATCTCCTAAATATTAAAGATAGTCACATTTAATTCTTTCTTTATCAATAGTCATATTTAATTTTTGGGAAAATCACTTACGTGTACACTTTTTAAAAATATATTTACGACATTTGTCAACATTATTCTTTTAACCATATATAACAATTTGGCTAAATGACAGTATTGCTAAAAGTTGCGAATGGCAGCACTTTTTGCTAAGTTTAAAGGACCAAAATTGTTTAAGTATTGCTAAAAGTTGACAAAAATGGTAATAAATTAAAAGTATACTTAAAGTGGTAATTATTAAATAAAAGACCTTCACTTATATAATTTTTCCTTAATTTATTCTATCATTAATGCTATTAATATCTTTTCCTTAATATTTTTCAATTTCTTCTTTTTAGGATATTAATTTATTCCCTAAATCTCAATATATATATAGTTGAATATAAAAAAGGTGATGTCACACCTCTTTATGTCATTCAATTGTATTTATCTATTTTCTCTTTTTTCTGAGCTCCTTTTTGCATTTTTTGGGATTAGTTTGATAAAAACAAATCAATTAAATGTAGAAATCAAACACAATAAAATTCTATTAAAACTGAATCATCACACGTAACAACATTCTCTTAAGGCTAATTAAGTCTTTTTATAATAGAACTCAATTAAGGAAAATACTTAATAGCCATTCAATTATAATTACTCAAATATACGTTATCAATATTTTCATATTCGTATGTTACTAATGCTTTTGCCAATTATAAATACTAAAGCAAATGTCCAACAATGCACACATTCTGCCCTTTTCATTCATAACTTTCTTTTCAATTTTTCTTCTTTTTATTTTGCTTCTTTTCATTAGAAACTCCTTTTGCAAGAAGTTTATTTCTTCTTTTTTCTTTTTTTATTTTATTTTATTTTATCATTATTGGTATTGCCTCCATAATTAGTGACTTTGTATGTAATTTTGATGCCTGATTTTTAGTTGTTAGAAAATGAGAGAGAGCGATATATATATATTATCTTATTTGTGAAAGAAACTCGTCATGATCAAGCTTGAAGAATATCAATCATTAGCGATATATCAAACTTTATCTACATATGTTCTATGTTGCAAGCTTGTATATATTTATAGTGTAAATTCAAATGTAACAATTTTTTTTTCCTAGGGTAAATGCAATTGTAAGCTTGAAAAGCTAAAGACCTTGGAATTAGATGAAGAAATTAATGATAAGGTTTATAGTTTCTTATACACTTCTGGTTCTGAGTCCGATTATGATTCTGATTCAGGGTCTGAAGAAGAGATTGATTTGCCTAACTTGTCTGATAATAATCAGCATGTTAATATGAATGCCTGCAATGCTTGTCATGGTGATATTTGTTCGTGTGAAAATGACGAATTTTATAATTTATAATCTCAATTTGAAGATTTGAATATTAATACTATTACTTCTGATAATGTGATAGAACTTTTGAAAGAAGTTACTGACAATAATCTTCATGAAAATATTATTCAATTAGCTGTTAATAATAGTGCTAGTTCTTCCAAAAATGTTGAAAAACAAAAGAATGATTTTCAAATTGAATATTCGGCACCTTATTCTTTGGCTGAAATTTTTCATAGACTTAATAAACAAACTACTTCTACAAGAGATTCTTCTTTTGATGATTTGAAAAATGAAGTAAAAAATTTGAAAAATGAGATTAAATCTCTTAAACAAAATCAAATGATTTGCTATCATCGTCTTACTCAGATTGAAACTATTCATAACAAAGGAAAAAATATTGCTGAAGAAAATACTCTTGCAAAACCTTTTAATCTTGATCCCAGACAAGGTATGTTTTTGGGAATGATGCAAATTGTTACTGCTCATAAATGGTATGTTAAATGCACCATATTGATTGATAATATTTTTTCTATAACTGATATTGCTATGATTGATAGTGGAGCCGATGTTAGTTGTATCCAAGAAGGTCTTGTGCCTACCAAATATTTTGAAAAAATATCTCATATGGTCAAATCTGCTTCTGATCATGCTTTAGATATAAAGTACAAATTGCCTAATACTCGCATTTGCCAAAATAAAGTTTGCATTCCACATTTATTTTTCTTGGTTAAAAATCAGTTACACCCTCCAATTAAACTTGGAACACCTTTTACAAATGCTATTTATCCTTTCACTAATATTAATGCTAAAGGATTTTCTGCTACTTATGAAGATAGAGATATTAGTTATACTTTTATCACTGACCCTATTTCTAGTGATATTAATGCTTTAATTAATATGAAACAAAAGCATGTTGATTCCTTGCAACTTGAATTATTCAGTATGAATATATTTGATACTTTGAAATCAACCAAAGTATAGGAAAAAAATAAATTGATTTCCGAACAAATTGCTATTGATATATGTGTTGATCACCTCAGTGCTTTTTGGAATCGAAAGAAACATATTGTTTCCCTTCCATATGAAGATGATTTCTCTAAGAATGATATTCCGATTAAATCTCGTCCTTGTCAAATGAACGCTGAATTGGTAGAATTCTGCAAAATGAAAATTGATAATTTATTACAAAAGGGTTTGATAAAACCTTCAAAATCTCCTTGGTCTTGTACTGCATTTTATGTTAATAATGCTACAGAAAGGGAACGAAGCGTCCCCAGGTTGGTTATAAATTATAAACCGTTGAATAAATATTTAAAATGGATTAGGTATCCTATTTCAAATAAAAGAGATTTATTGTCTAGATTATATGATGCCAATATATTTTCAAAAATTGATGTAAAATCAGGTTATTGGCAGATTCAAATATTTAAAGAGCATTCTTATAGAACAGCTTTCAACGTCCCGTTTGGACAATATGAAAGGAATGTTATGCCATTTGGTTTGAAAAATGCTCCTTCCGAATTTCAAAAAATCCTGAATGATATTTTCAACCCATATTTGGATTTTATCATTGTTTATATTGATGATATTTTGGTTTACTCAAAAACACTTAAGATGCATAGCAAGCATTTAGACATCTTCAAAAAGATTATTATACAAAATGGTTTGGTGATTTCTAAATTAAAAATGAGTTTATTTCAAACTAATGTCAGATTTTTAGGACATCTTATCTGTCAAGGGAAAGTTACCCCAATTCAAAGATCGATTGACTTTGCCTCGAAATTTCCTGATGTTATTACTAATCGGACAGAATTGCAAAGATTTTTGAGAAGTTTAAATTACATTTTCCCTTTTTACAAAAAATTATCGTGTGATTTAGACCATTTATATGGCAGGCTAAAAAAGGATCATAAATCACCTTGGACTGATAGTCATACTAATTTGGTAAAAAATATTAAACTTCGTATTCAATCTTTACCTTGTTTAACTCTTGCTAACCCTGCTTGGCAAAAAATTATTGAGACAGATTCGTCTAATATTGGTTATGGTGGAATATTAAAATAAATTAATCCCCATGACAAAAACGAATATTTAATTAGATTTCATTCTGGGAAATGGAGTGATGCCCAGAAGAAATATGCTACGGTGGCACATGAAATGTTAACCATCGTTAAATACGTTTTAAAATTTCAAGATGATTTATATAATCAAAAGTTTTGATAAAAACTGATGCACAATCTGTAAAATATATGTTTGACAAAGATTTTAAACATGATGCATCGAAATTGATTTTTGCTAGGTGGCAGGCCCAGTTAACGCCTTTTGATTTTGAAATTCATTATAAAAAGGGAAGTGATAACTCTCTTCCAGATTTCTTATCTAGAGAATATTTATCTTCGTTGAGTTTTCTTTTATCCCATCTTTACTGAAAAAATCTTAATTACTATATTAAAGGTCCTCTCAATAGAGATGTACATGAATTAATTTTATGGAAAATTATAGATGATATGGTGATAGACCTCTTCTCTATTCATAATATCGAAGAGATCGTCGATTTTGACGGCGAAAATTATTATTATAGTAATTATTATGATGCATTTGAATAAAACGAAGTGTTTTGTTTGTAGGATGGACCCTCCTTGGGTAACCAAGGCCAGAGGAAGGGAAAGTTATACTAGAGGAAGGGGAAGATTATCCCCAGGATCGTCAGGGTCGTCATACAGATCCTCTTCTTGTAGCTCCCCAATTATACAAAGAGGAGGGATGAGCTTGATAAATCTGAAGATCTCTCAAAATGAGGCTTCTTCTTCAATATAGCTGGAAGATATTTAAGAGAATAATCCATTATACGCACAACTACATGCGTATTTATCGCAAAAGCAAAGTGATACCTTTCCATCTATAGCAAAGGAAGATGTTGATGATATCAAATCTTATGAAAAAATATCAAAGAAAGAAATGGTATTTCTTTTAGAGAATTCTGATATTCAGCGAAAAGAAAAGCCTTGGAAGATATTTCAGCGATATTTGGTTAACAGATTATATTTCTCGGGTGAGTCATACAAAATTCGATCCTATTATGAAACTATTCTGATAAGCACCGGTAGCGCATAATTTCAACACTTTTCAGGATATAACACAGTGAGAATGTTTATAACTTCTTCAAAATGATAATTAAACAGATTATATATGTTGAGGACTGGGGAATTTCCACGATGAAAGAAAGGCAGATCAGCCTAAATAAAGTTTCAATGAATTTTACATAGTGGGACTATATTCATGCTTTTGGTAAAGTCCTCGTTTACAATAATGAAAGACATAAGCATACTTGATTTATAAAAGTCTATGCAAAAATATTTGCAGAACCAATCCCTAATTGGTTTCTCAATTGGTGGTTATACCACGGTCCAATAACTAAGATTTTACCTGATCTATAACTTAGATTTTACCTGATCTATTTCTTAAGTTATACAAAGAATGGATTAAAGTTTCGCCAGATCTTAACGAATTATATCACACAGATCATATCTATGAGAAAATTGAACAAATCTATTTTTTCATCGAATTCTTTATCCCTTGGATTCATAAATGGATTCCAGAAGTAGGATTCACTGAAGAACAGATTCCTTCTTTATATAGGACATTTTATAATAATTTCTAGGACAAATTGATGAAAAAAGATCCCAAAGCGAAGTCTTTATATGGACAAAAACTGTTGGATCTTATTGAGAAAAAGATCCAAAAATATTGTATTACTCCTCAAAAGGGAATTATACAAGATAGTTCAGTTAGGCATATTGCCCGAAAGATCTCTATTCAAGATGGTAATAAGGAAGAAATGATTAATAATTATCTCGAAGAAATCAAAAGGAATCTAATTCTCAACATTACTCAATACGAGAAATCAGACACCTCTATGCGAAGTGAGACGAGCGATGACATAACAAAAGATATTCAAGAAGCTCAACTATGTGAGCAAGAAGAACCAACTGCAGAAGATATTCTGAAAAAGGCAAAAGATCTTCTCCGCAAATTAAAGGGAAAAGACACCAGGTGAAGTCTTATCTGTAACAGCAAAGGCCACTATCAACAGTAAAAACACTGTTGATCAATAGTAAATATACTATTATTGTACATATGGGATCCATTGATAAGGGACCCATAGTCACTGTAGATAAATTCCTTTCTTTTCTATAAATAAGTTCATTTGTAGCTTGAGAAGAGCAAGTAGAAAAACGCTCTCTCCTTTTTTTCTTTCAGTTGTAAATCACTCTTAGTTTGTAAAGTTTTCAGTTTACCGGAGCTTTGCTGGACAGGAATAAAATTGTATAGTTCTCTCATAGGTCCTGGTGTTGGCTTTAGCTACAAGGTAATTTATTTTCCTTCTTTAAATCTTTAAATCTTTGGTATCATCTTTCCGATCTAAAGCGGTGACTATGTCCAGCTAAAGAATCATATCTATGTCGGATAACTAACTTCACTTTTATATCTACCATGAAAGATCTAGACTTTATCCAAATATAAATAAATTTCATATGATTTCTTGACTTGGTTCCGAGATGGTGGTACATTCAGATTTGATACAACAATTATTATTATTATTATTATTATTATTATTATTATTACTACTATTATTACTATTATTATTATTATTATTATTATTATTACTATTATTACTATTATTACTACTATTACTACTACTACTATTATTATTATTATTATTATTATTATTATTATTATTATTATTATTATTATTATTATTATTCTCAATTGAGGTCTCGGATTAGCCGTTGAAAGATGCTCTATACTTAATAAGGAAAATATTATGTGCAGCATCAGTACAAATCACAATGTACTGATAGGATCACAAGGCTAGTTCAAGATACAAATGTAAGAAATTCAGTACAATATAGTAACACAGAACAATGTATACAACAATAAGTAACATACCACATAGACTTTCAGTCACATATCATAAAACAACAATATATGGGTCAACCAATGCATGACTATATGTCCCACATGATCAAAATGAAAATGTATTGTAGGCCCCTCCATGGCATCAGGTAACCATACATGAAGGGGGAATTGGGCCGATTTAGCAACTGCACCGACAAATAAGAGAACAACGCATAACGTAACAAATAAAAAATTGACCTCATTATTATAAATCAAGTTATTGAATATTTCAAATAAATCTCTAAATTCGAAACTCCCCGTTATCCAATAAAAACCTAAAATTCCTAATAATAAACCAAAATCCCCTACACGATTAGTTACAAAAGTTTTTTGACAAGCATTTGCTGCAACAGGTCGTGTAAAACAAAATCCTATTGATAGATAGGAACACAGCCCAACCAATTCCCAAAAAATATAAATTTGTATCAAATTCGAACTAGTAACTAATCCCAACATGGAAGTACTGAAAAAACTCATATAAGCAAAAAATCTCAAATAGCCTTGATCATGAGCCATATAATTATCACTATAAATAAGAACCATAATTCCAACAGTAGTGATTAATATTGACATAATAGAAGTAAGTGGGTCGATCAAGTATCCGAAGTCTAAAGAAAAATAATTATTAATGATCCAAGACCATACATATTGATAAACAAAACTGCTATTTATTTGCTGAATAGACAGGTAGATTGAAAAAATCATGACCATGCTTAACAATAAAACACTCTGAAAAGGCCACATATGGCGAAAACTTTTTGTTGCCGTTGGAAAAAAGAATAAGTCCCGCTCCTATTAACATAGGGACTGAAAGTGGAATGAAAGGTATGATCCACACATATTCATATGTCTGCTCCATAAAAAAGTTTTGAATTCTTAATTAATTGTTTCTGATTCACCGGATCTTACCTCTTTTGAAAGGAGTCAATAAAAAGTAAAAATATGGACTAACTTAAACTAATTTAAAACTTAAATGGAATTTTTTTATTCTTACTTATTCTGAGTCTTTGCTAAATACTTCAACTATTCAAATCACGAAGTTACGATTGGTCAAATGATATAAATGGGATTAATTACTAGTCTCCTTTGAAATAAGCCTATTTTTTTTATCCAAGTTTGACCAGTGAATTGAATGGGGATTCAAGTTTTTCATTTCTTGAAGTAAACATGGTTCTTATCTTTAAACCTTTCGAGGTATTTTATTGCATGTAAATGAAAATGTGGAACCATAAATAGAAATCGAATATTTTTGGGATTCGCTATTTTATTTTTGATTTTTATATTAAGTTCAAAAAAATTTCTTTCTTCATTTCTACAGAACAACCGATTATCAAATTCAATAGGTATAGATTTGATGAATAAAAAAGAATGTGAAATAAAGATACCAGTCAATAGAGAACCTTTTCTTTTTTACGATTATGAATGTTTTATGGAATAGAAAAACTTGAAAATAAAACAAATATTGGCCTTCTGTTTTTATTTCCAGTATTCTGCAACTTTCACATAGCTTTTGCCTATCTCGATAATGTTTTATTTGTGGAGGACACTATTAGCTCAAAAATAAATAGTAGTAAAAAGAATTTGTTTTGAACAATAGATGTAACTGATAGATTCGGTGAGACCTAAAATTTATCAAAATTCTTTTCTTTCTAGAAACAAGGATAAAAAGATTTGATTGCCTATGTATATGTTTATTTTTCTTCAACATTTGAGTTGATGAACTAAACGAGATAGTTATATGAGTGAAAGAAAACGACTTCTAAGTTTGCAGTAAAAAAGTTGAGTCTCATTTCCTATGTACATGAA
This sequence comes from Solanum lignicaule, assembly GCA_029582545.1. Lineage (NCBI taxonomy): Eukaryota > Viridiplantae > Streptophyta > Magnoliopsida > Solanales > Solanaceae > Solanum > Solanum lignicaule. The sequence goes on along the minus strand of JAJOOF010001265.1, from coordinate 26,514 downwards.
TCAAATGGTGAAAAAAAGTAAACATAAGCAAGAGAGATTGTTTACCCCAAGATTCGTGAATTGTCATGATAGCTTGAAGCGGGTTAAAAAGACCAACTCTATTGAGTTTTTACTGTCTATTAGCATAGATGGATTTCCACAACGGGAGGTTTTTGAAACAAAAAATGAGTGGATGGTTAGGAAGACTAAGATACACAAAGGATTAGTAATTGAGATTATGTAAGTTATCCAAGAGGATATTTCTGTACATAAAAGGAATTCAAATTGGGGCTTTACGTTCGTAGAAATGATCAAGAAGTACTCCCCATGATTCTGATCCAGAGTATGTTCCTATCCACTGAGTAAGTAACTAACTATCAAGAACGAAGTAATCTTTTACTTTGGTTAAAGACCTTTTTTCTGAGAAAGGAGAATAGGAATGAAATAAAAGAAATCGAAATAGAAAGAAAAGAATCTAATTGCAAAAGCAAAAAGGAGGGATGTCTTTTTTTTTTCTTCCTTTTTTCTTTTTTTTTGTTTTGTTTTTATTCTTTCTTTCCTATAATTCAATTTTGATTTCCATTTAGAGAGATAAACTTTTTATCATGATTCATGAACTAATGTACTCTCTAATTTTTTTCGTAATTGAAAATTCGAGGTTGAAATGTATATGTGATATTGCTATAAAGCATATTTTTTAATTTAATGATAAGGTTATTAATCAACAAAGAAAAATTAAATTTCTTAAAAGATGAGATAAATTCAGAAGAACTTATATATTAGTTTCAAATATAGCAGACATAATTCCATTGGTCTAATTTGGGACCTTAGGATAGATTTTGAATCTATCTGACAAACATATCAAGAAAAAGGATAGGAAAGGGCCCGTAGATTTAGCTGTGACCTCTGAGGAGCCGTATGAGGTGAAAATCTCATCTATGGTTCTGTAATAGCGATGGTCACAATGATGTTATCATCGACTATGATTATCTAACAGTTTCAAGTACAGTTGATATAGTGGAAGCGTAGTCAAAATATGATTTTTAGGGGTGAATTTGTGGCATCAACCCATCGGGTTTGTCGTTTTTCTAATTTCTTCTCTCGCTGAGTGTGAAAGATTACCTTTTGATTTACCAGAAGCAAAAGAAGAATTAGTAGCAGGGTATCAAACTGAATATTTAGGTATCAAATTTGGTTTATTTTACATTGCTTCATATCTGAATCTACTAGTTTCTTCATTAATTGTAGCAGTTCTTTACTTGGGAGGTTGGAATCTTTCTATTCCGTACATATTTGGCATAAATAAAGGGGGTAAAGTCTTTGGAACACTAATTGATATCTTTATCACATTAGCCAAAACTTATTTGTTTTTGCTCATTCCTATTGCAACAAGATGTACTTTACCGAGGCTGAGAATGGACCAACTATTAAATCTTGGGTGGAAATTTCTTTTACCAATTTCTCTAGGTAATCTATTATTGACAACCTCGTCCCAACTTCTTTCACTGTAAAATACCATAATGTCCTAGATTCACGACTTGTCTCAAACAAGAGAAAGAAACAAGCATAAAATCTTTTTTTTTATATAGATATTCAACATATGCTACCTATGATAACTGAATTCATAAATTATGGTCAACAAACAATACGAGCCGCCAGATATATCGGCCAAGGTTTCATGATTACCCTGTCCCACACAAATCGTTTACCTGTAACTATTCAATACCCCTACGAAAATTTGATCACATCGGAACATTTTCGAGGCTGAATACACTTTAAAATTGATAAATGCATTGCTTGTGAAGTATGTGTGCGTGTATGTCCTATAGATTTACCCGTTATTGATTGGAAGTTGGAAACTGATATTAGAAAGAAACGATTGCTTAATTACAATATTGATTTTGGAATCTGTATATTTTGTGGTAATTGCGTTGAGTATTGCCCAACAAATTGTTTATCAATGACCGAAGAGTATGAACTTTCTACTTATGATTGTCACGAATTGAATTATAATCAAATCGCTTTGGGTCGCTTACCAATGTCAGTAATTGATGATTACACAATTCAAACAATTTTGAATTTACCTCAAATAAACAATGAATAAACCCTTAATTCTATTCAAAAAAATTACGAATTACGAAGGCTTAGTTCGAATTTAAAACAATGAGATTTTTTCTTTGGGCAATTCAAACTAGCGGTTGCTTAATGAGACTCCTAACTTAATTTAGATTGAAAACAAAATCGATTTCAATATTATATATTATAATAGTATTTGTTTCAAAGTAGATAAATGATATAAAAAATAGATAGGTTTAAGCTACTTTTTCGACGAATAAAGAAAGGATAGTGGTCCAATAAAATAAAAGCATCTACGTCAATTCATACCCATTAGACTTTCATTCAATTAACAATTTCAAAGTATCATAAAAATAGAAAAACTGTTTTTTTCCTGGTCAGGTCAATAAAGTCATGAAATTCTTCGCTTTTGATTTTTTTTATAAAAAATGGATTTATCTGAACCAATACATGATTTTATTTTAGTTTTTCTAGGATCGGGTCTTGTATTAGGGGTTCTAGGAGTGGTATTACTTCCCAATCCAATTTATTCGGCCTTTTCCTTGGGATTGGTTCTTGTTTGTACATTGTTATTCTATATTCTATCTAACGCCTATTTTGTAGCTGCTGTGCAGCTACTTATTTACGTAGGAGCTATAAATGTTTTAATCATTTTTGCTGTGATGTTCATGAATGGCTCAGAATATTACAAGGATTTTTATCTTTGGACCGTAGGAGATGGAATTACTTGGATGGTTTGTATAAGTCTTTTTGTTTCACTAATTACTACTATTTTAGATACGTCATGGTACGGGATTATTTGGACTACAAGATTAAACTAGATTTTCTAAGTAATAGTCAGCAAATTGGAATTCATTTATCAACAAATTTTTTTCTCCCCTTTGAACTTATTTCCATAATCCTTTTAGTTGCTTTAATAGGTGCAATTGTTGTAGCTTGTCAATAAAAAAATTCTATTTAAACTTGGAATTCAAAAAAAAAATTGTTCTGTCTTATCACATTCATTTTCCTTCAATTCTATTTGAATTCTAGCTGGATAAATAGAAAGACTTTAGGTCAATCTAGTACCAATATATTTCTTTGTTCCATACTTGTCTTATACTAGTCAATTAAATTAGTTGAATTGTTGTTCATATTGAAAGGAGTCGAGATTGATAAGGAGTTGTTTAATGATTCTCGAACTTGTACTTGTTTTGAGTGCCTATTTATTTTCTATCGGTATCTATGGATTGATCACAAGTCGAAATATGGTTAGAGCCCTTATGTGTCTTGAACTTATATTGAATGCGGTTAATATAAATTTTGTAACATTTTCAGATTTTTTTGATAATCGTCAATTAAAGGGAGACATTTTCTCAATTTTGTTATAGTTATTGCAGCCGCAGCCGCTGAAGCAGCCATTGGCCTAGCTATTGTTTCATCAATTTACTGTAACAGAAAATCAACTCGTATCAACAAATCAAATTTGTTGAATAATTAATAATAATCATCTAGATTCTAATATTGAGAAATTGATTTTAATTAGCATGTTTACTACGTAAAGTATGATCTTGTTTGCAAAACATAAGAAATCAAAGTATTTCGGCCTCTCTCGTATCTCATAAACCAATCCAGAAAGGGGTTGATTAGAAAATTGTGATAACTCATTGATTCATGTGGTATCTAAATATACGATTTGTTTCTAAGTTTACTAGATCGAAATTTATAACATTCAAAAATGTATAGACCCAATGTCACATTCAGTAAAGAATTATGATACATGTATAGGATGTACTCAATGTGTCCGAGCCTGCCCCACTGATGTATTAGAAATGATACCTTGGGACGGTTGTAAGGCTAAACAAATCGCTTCTGCTCCACGAACAGAGGACTGTGTTGGTTGTAAAAGATGTGAATCCGCCTGTCCAACAGATTTCTTGAGTGTCTGAGTTTATTTATGACACATGTAATAAATAAGAGAATACTAAAGATCCGAGCCATAGAATTTCTCAATTCTAATACAAGGTACTTATTAGATCGAATGTACTTATTCGATCTAAAAGAATGATTTTGCCATATCCAGACTAATACCAATCCAAGCCATTTCATGAATCAAATGTGACCAATTAACCAACCAACAAAACCACTTGTTACAATTAAGATCTTATTGTTGCATCGAAAGAGATAAACTGTGAAAACGGGGTTGTGGGAGAGCAATACAAGCGTCGTGCTGCTAGGTGAAGCAGCCTGAATGCTGCACCCTACTGGACTTTCAATGAGATAGTGTTTTTTCAACCTAAACCGTGAAAAATACATATGTATTGTGTGTAAATTACACAAAATGATCAACTTTGATTTTCATTATTTTTAGAGTACTTTTCCTTCCTTCATGTAATAATATATTTTATTTGTTAGAAATTGGTTCAGTAGATGAATTCAAATTTGAATTTTGATCTATTTAATTGAATTTAAACTAAAAATTCTTTTATTTTCAAAAAATATGAAACGATTAATTTACACTTTTAATATAATATTTTATGAACGCGCGTAGCGCGGCCAAGTTACTTCCTTGAAACGTACCTAAATCTAGGAAGTTCTAAAATTGAGCATTTATAAGTCTTATCACAACTTTGATAATGGCCTTATTTACTACTAAATTTATTTATTTATTTGAAAATTTTTTTGTTGTCTATTTCTACAAATATTTTGATTGAATCAATGGAGAAAAACAAAATAGTTGTATTTTCACATGAAAAAATAAGAAAATTTTCTAGTATTTCAATGAAAATGTATTTTCACCATGTTATAATAACGACCCATTCAGTTATTAAAAATATCTTTGATAATATGCTCGAGTTAGAAACTTTGTATATCAATTCGATCAAGTTTAATTAAGTAGGTCAGCTTCCGCTGGGTTAACAAAAAAATCGTTATGAGTGGGAAGAAGGATGGGGCCCTGCCTAAGACCGCTGCAGCGGTCCCTTAACCGCTGTACTGGAAACAAGCAATAGCCCCAAAAAAATTTAAACCTTTGTCTTCCAGTTCAAGTTAAAAAAAAAAGTGTCTCCTCCTAAAAACACTCTGTGGAAAAACTCGATAATAGAGAAGCACAACTCTCAAGAAAATGCGTCTCCAATTTCATCTTCAAAGCTCTTCATTAATCTCTCTAGAACATAACCAAGGGAAAAAGATTCATGTGCTATACAACAACAACTTGACGTCTGATAGGTTATGATTTATGAGTATTAGATTTTATATGATTAAATGTGAATATGATATATAGATTTGACGATGAAATCATGATTAGGCCTGCCATCTTTATATATAAATAACATATTTTTTTTCTTTTCTTTTCTTTTTCTACTATAATAGAAGAGCCAGTTATTAAGGGCATCAACATGATGCTTCATATGATCTAATATATTTGTAAGGGTAGTTTTGACTTTTGCGGTTTTTGAATTTACTTGTGTGTCACATAAATTATCGAATTGAAATCCACTACATAAACCACATTATTGATTTGTATAAAGTGCTAATTATATATTCAGTGAAATCTTGGTAACTACTCTCTCTGTTCACATTTAGACTTGACACACTCACTAAGAAAAAAATAATTATCATGACTATTTTATCGCACTGTCTCTATTTGAAGTTCAATATTAGATCTTAGAATATAATTTGGAAAATTAAGTAATTAATGGTAGGGGTAAAATATAAAAAAAAATAGTTATCTTTTCTTAATATGTGAAAAGTGACAAATAAAAATAAAAATCTATTTTTAAAATAGAGGTCAAGTGAATATGAACAAAGTGCATTTTAAACTAGCTCATTATTCTTAATTATGATTTGCAATTAAGTAGCAGCAACACTATCAGAAAGCAGCTACAAACTAAAAATCTATGTAAATGACAAAAGTAAGGTCCGTATTTCGTTGCAGTTATATCTCTCTTCACACATTCACTGCTCCCTTCATGTCAAGGAATAGGACTTAGGTTCAACATACATATACATAAATATTAGGCCCATGCGCACACAGACATTATTCAACAAGTTAAATAGATAGACAGTAGAGACATATATCTTAATAATATTAAAATTGACACGATCATGACCGTCGTGAGTGATACCCACACTAAACCACCTTGGTCACTAAAAAATTTAGTCCCCATATGGTCCGTCCAACCTATATATGGCTTATTTAAGGATTTACTAACCAAAGAAAAATCAATAATCCAGCTAAGTATAGAATACTGTATTGTTATGAGGTAATACACGCTTAGTAATGTAAGAAACCAAGTTCTAGGGGTTTCTCTGTCTACCAGAAAACTTACTCTTGTGCAATGGATGCTACTTATTGAGAAGATTACAACAAAAATTACCTCATGGACAGCCAAAAACCTGTCTTATGTAGGAAGGATGCAGCTTGTCCAATCAGTTCTATTCGATATTTAAGCCTACTGGACCCACTTATTTGTTATTCCCTCTAAGTGTCTTAAGCTTATTGATGCCCACTGTAGAAGCTATGCATGGTCAGGCACTAATACTATCACCAAGAAAGACTTGGTGGCTTGGGAAAGAGTCTGTCTCCTAAATCAGTTGGTGGCCTCAACTCGATTAACCTTCACTTATGGAATAGGCTTCCATTGCTAAACACTGTGGGACCTGGAGCATAAGCAGGACAAGTTGTGGATTAAGTGGGTGCACTCCTACTATATTAAAAGGGTTCCTTTCCAAAAGGTGATCGTCTCCTAAAAAGCCTATTGGATGGTGAAGAAATTCTTGGAGGCTAGACAAGTTTACTCACAGTTTCAGCCTAATAACTTGAGGAGTAAAACTATGATCAGACAACTATAGTCACATTTTCTAGGGCCTCAACAAAGAGTTCAATGGAAGAGCTTGTGGCTTCAAAATTCTTCTAGGCCAAAGGCAATCTTCACTGTGTGGTTACAACTGCAAATCAAATTAAATACCACAGATAGACTCAAAAATGGGGGCTAGATGTTGATTTGAAGTGTGTATTGTGCAAACTCCATCCTGAATCCAAAGATCATATGTATACAAGCTGTTTTTTCAGTCATCAAGTCTGGTGCAAGTTGCTACAATCGATCCAATTTGTTTAAGCTCCTTACAATAATTGGGACCAATATGTCTTGGGAGTCATATGCTTTGCTTAGGGGAAAAATCAAACTGCCCAAATCTTTAAATTGGTGTATACTGAGAATGTCTATGTTGTTTGGATTGAGAGAAACCAAATGATCTCTGAGAAGAAAAGCATGACTTGGGAATCTATTGCCAGCGAGATCGCTTATATTTGTTGTGTTAGGGAAAACTAGAAAACTATGCAAAACATTCATCAATTTCTATTTTACTTGCTAGCTTAGTTTTCCTTTGTTTCATATTGTCTTTGTTTTGAGAATAGCAAGTTGTGTCTTGGCTTAGCTATTGGTTCTTTATTTGGTACACCTGGTGATTAATATAATATTGTTAGTTACCAAAAAAAGAAACTAAGTTCTATTATTGGTCTGTCCAACCTATGTATGACTAGTTTGAATATTTAGTAGTAAAAGAAACACCAATAATCCATCCGAGTATGAAATATTTTGTTATTATGAGGTAATACACATTTAGTAATGTAAGAACCAAGTACGCCCAACCTATGTATGGATCATTTATGGATTTAGAACCTAAAGAAAATCAAATAATCCATCTGAGTATGAAATACATTGTTGTTAGAAGGTAATGTAAAAACGTTGTTTTATTATATGCCTGTCCAACCTATGTATGACACATTTAGGGGTTTTCTAGCCAAAAAAACATAAACAATCCATTTGAGTAAGGAATACATTGCATTTATACGGTAATATGTTTGTAGTAATGTAAAAAACCAAGTTCTATATTTTATCCGTCCAACCAATATATGGCTCATTCAGGGATGTAGTAGTCAAAGAAATTCCAATAAACCATCCGAGTATGGAATAAATTATTCTTAGGAGGTAATACACATATGTTAATGTAAAAAACCAAATTCTAATACTGGACAGTCCAACCTATGTATGGCTTATTTAGAGATGTAGTAGCCAAAGAAAGACGTATAATCCATCCGAGTATGAATACATTGTTGTTAGGAGATAATACACGTGTAGTATTGTCGGAAACATACTTTTATTATTGGTTCATTCAACCTATGTATGGTTCATTGAAGGATTTAGTAGCCAAATAGTTGTCATAAGGTAATACACGTGTAGTAATGCAAGATATCAAGTTCTTTTATTGGTTTTTCCAAACTATGTATGGCTCATTCACGTATTTAGAAGTCAAATAAAGACCAATAATCCATCCGAGTATGGAATAATTTTATTGTTTTGAGGTAAGACATGTTTTAATATAAGAAATCAAATTCTATTATTGGTTTGTCTAACCTATGTATGGTTCATTAAAGATTTAGTAGTTGAAGAAAGACCAATAATCCATCAGAGTATGGAATACATTGTTGTTATGAAGTAATACAAGTGTAGTAATTAAAGTAAGTTCTACTATTGGTCCATCCAACCTATGTATGGCTCATTTAAGGATTTTGTAGCCAAATAAAGACAAATAGTTCATATGAGTATAGATTACTTTATTGTTAAAAGGTAATACATGTTTATAAATGTAAGAAACCAAGTTCTATTAATAATCTGTTCAACCTATGTATGGCTCATTTAGTAATTTAGTAACCAAATAAACAAATAATTTATCCAAGTATGGAATACTTTGTTGTTATAAGGTAATACATGTGTAGTAATGTAAGAAACCAAGTTCTATTATTGGTTCGTCCAACATAGGTACTGATCATTTAGGAATTTAGTAGCCAAATAATAACCTATAATCAATTGGAGTATGAAATATTTGGTTGTTATGAGGTAATACACATTAAGTAATGTAAGAAACCAAGTTCTATTATTTGTCCGTCCAACCTATCTATAGTTCATTAAGAGATTTAGTAGCCAAATTAAGGACAATAATTCATTCCAATATGCATTACTTTGTTGTTATGAGGTAGTTGGCCACAAAAGAGGTATAATGTCAACCTAAGATCATTTCAGGAGATTGCATCACTTAGTCAACCGGACCAACGAGGTAAATTCTAGGTGTCATCACACATGGTTCACGGTAAGCTCATCACACAAGGCATTGACACCAATATCAAACAAGACTCCACACTTTCGCTAGTGTGCAATGTTCATCACAAGAGACTTATTCGATAACTGGCTAGTCACAACGAGATGCAAAAAGTTCACATATTGCCTATGCAACTTCATTTGGCCTCATCGTAGCCGCACATTCATTTTTGTTCAATTTATGAGCCCTATTCAAGTCATCGGTATTGATCAAGACCGATACTCAAATTTGCAAGAGAACAGCCACATTAAACACAAACAAGAGGTGGCACAAAATTTTTTGGAAGGGTCCAAAAGTCATTTACAATTAAAACAAGGAGCCACAAGCTCCACCGTCCACAAAAATAGTGCTAAACACAATTTATAGCTCAAAAATCCAATATATAACCAAAACAATAATCACAAAAGGTAGGCCTCACCCCACCACAAAACAAAAGCTATTTATCCTCAAATGCAAGAAAATATCCAAAAGTCAATAAAGATAAGACAAGTGGGAGGTAAAGAGAAATCCTGTCTAGACAGTCACTCCATCTATCGGGGCATCAGTGCTCGGTGCATCACTTTGATCTTGGGCCTTAGTGCCCGGAGTCACATCAACAGTACTAGGTCCACTAGGGTCAGCCAAAGGTGTATCTTCCAAAGAAGCCTGCACAACTGCATCTACCATGGCCTTCTCAGTCTTCGTAAGGCCCTCATAAGAAGCCTCCTCAGCAACCTCAAGCATCTCCACATCCGTCTCAGCCTCGGACTCAGGATCAACTGCCTTCTCAACTCTAACATCATCTCTGGTGGTAGCCGGAGGCATGTCTGGCTCAACTGGCATATCTGGGATCTCTACTGTTCTAAAAATCATTGATATGTCGGTGGACTTTAGCTGTTCCACATCTCTCCTTAGCATAGAAATAGCGGCCTTTAGAGTCGTCACCTCATCGGTGGCCCCTTGGCCACGCTCGTACACCGCTATCCTAGCCGCAAGGGCATTAATGATAGCACTCAAAGGTGTCACAACATCAGCGATGGTTGTCTGAATCATGCCCAGAATGGAGGCCTCAAGTCTGGAGGCATGGCGATCAACACAATGGACTAGCTACCCCATCCATAACAATGCAGCCTGAGTGAGTGGGGGTCGGGAGGCAGCAACAATAACAGTACCAGATCTGGGAAGCATTGGAGCAGCAGAGGAAATGGGTGTATCAGAAGGAACAACACTAGATATACCTGAAGGCCCAGGGGCTGGAGTAGGAAAGACTGCCTCTGCAGGTAGTGTCTGAATATCCACAACTGGGGAAGTATCCACCGGGGGTCCCTTCTTCTTCTTGGCCTCATCTTTCAAGTATTCTGCCTCAATTCTCCAGATGTCGATAGAGGATGTGGGAATCACTTCCACATCCTTCTTCTCATCTCTAGGAACCCGAGCTTATCTACATAGCTCGGTGATCAACACTGGAAAGGAAAGGGAAGTCTGGCGCTGCTTGGCCCTTATCATCATCTCTTGTGCAATAATCATCCCCAGATTTAACCTCGCCTCATTAATGATGCAACCCAGACAGGGTACCTTGGCATGGCAGAGTATTGATTCATTCTGGGATGGCATAATAGAACCTTGCAGCTATGTTTAGATCCTTCTTCTCAATGGGTACTCCAATCTCAAGCCACTTGGGAGTACCTTCTGATATTAGCGGACCCATCCACATCTTCATGTTTTCTAGTGTCTCTTTCCTAATCATGTGCTGACAGTCATCGTCAATATCATTTGAGCACTCCAGGACTGCAGTGATAGCATCATTATCACACTTTACTCTTTTGTCGTGGTGATGGTCGTGGCCCCTTAGGCAGCGGCCTTGCCTCAAGGCATGACCTCCCACAAGTCTAAAGGTTCTTCATGGAGCCCTTCACGGACCGTGGTCATCACACTTTACTCTTCTGTCGTGGTGATGGTCGTGGCCCCTTAGGCAGCGGCCTTGCCTCAAGGCATGACCTCCCACAAGTCTAAAGGTTCTTCATGGAGCCCTTCACGGACCGTGGTCATCACACTTTACTCTTCTGTCGTGGTGATGGTCGTGGCCCCTTAGGCAGCGGCCTTGCCTCAAGGCATGACCTCCCACAAGTCTAAAGGTTCTTCATGGAGCCCTTCACGGACCGTGGTCATCACACTTTACTCTTCTGTCGTGGTGATGGTCGTGGCCCCTTAGGCAGCGGCCTTGCCTCAAGGCATGACCTCCCACAAGTCTAAAGGTTCTTCATGGAGCCCTTCACGGACCGTGGTCATCACACTTTACTCTTCTGTCGTGGTGATGGTCGTGGCCCCTTAGGCAGCGGCCTTGCCTCAAGGCATGACCTCCCACAAGTCTAAAGGTTCTTCATGGAGCCCTTCACGGACCGTGGTCAAGACCATAGGTCGTGAAGGTGGTCGTGAACCCCTTGGGAAGTAGTTTGCCAAGGTTGGGCAGCCTTGGCCCCTTGGCTTAGGCTTGCCCTTCCCATGCTCAACCAAACTCTAAATGGTCTTCTAAGCTACGAGGTCTAACACGTATCTTGATGTTCAACTACTAAACCCCTCATTCCAAGCACGTAAAGTCTCATATACGACCATAATTCCCAACATCACACTTAAGAACCCTAGTGTTTGGCTTTAGTTTAGTCTACTAATTTTCGGGGTGTTACACCTGGTTACCTGTATCTACATCATAAAATGATGTAGGCAAAATTGTATCAGTACATTGAATGTGTGAGCATGCGACGGGAAAACTAAACATGACATAAGCTTAACTGAATTCTGAAAGTTTCTTATCTCAGCTTTACTCAACTCATGGATACTCAACTCAATGCAGAAATAAACAACAGTAACAATGCAGTTTGTATAAAACATTTAATTAGTAGGTAGCAACTCAATGTATTGAAGATATACAATAAAAACTCAATTTATATATAATAAAGTAATATAATTTTGTGGGAGTTTCTCTATCGACAACCATCACTATGAACTATGTGATGATACAACGTCTCGCCCACGCTGCCAGAACTGTCCTATAACTTGTCGGGATATAGAACGCCTCAACTAAGTGGATCCACTAGTCTATGCTAAAAAGTATTAAGGAATCATCTAAAAAGTATGACCCTTTCTACCCACGTTGGCTACATGGTTTATGGAGACTTGAGTTATTATGAACTTGTCCCCATATCGCTGCTCAATACTACTCCCAAAATATACTCAGCTCATATGTTTAAAAACATACCTATTTCTCTGTGGTTTTGAGGTTATTACTCGAAAATCTTATCTCTTAAAATAGATTGAACTCAAAACTACTCATGAAAACTCATTTGGAAATCGGTGTTTTCTCTCATCTTAAATGTGAAAATATTACTCTTTGGGAATACATAGTCCCCATATAGCATTTTAAAGAAATGAACTCGGCTCTACTCTTTCTCAATCTCAATGCTTAAGTCTTAAAACAAGTTTAAAAGATTTGCAAAAGACTTCTTAAAATGACTCGAAGAACTCTCAAGACCCGACTCTTAACTCTACCTTGAATTTGAATCATGAATTCAAGGTTGTGATTTGTGATAGGAAGGATATCGTAATGATTAGGAGTGTTCTTAGATAGTTAAACATGAGAAACGATCAAGAAATCACTATCTAAGAGCATGTCCGTGACACAGGAGATGCATTTTAATATTTGGTTTCAAATTATTTTTAGGTAGAGGGGTCCGCGACCTCTCCACGACACAAAGAGAAAATTTCCACTTCTAAGGACAAACCTGGTACCCAGTTTCTTCTCGACTTTTCCTTCTTCATTTTCCAGCCCCAATTTGCCTAAATTAGATTCTTTTTCTCAATTCCTCTTTAGATTCAGATACCCAGTACATGTACAAAAGAATCTACTCATAAACTACTCTAAAATTGACACGATTTCATCAAGAACTCAACAATCCCATCAAATCTCAAGAACGAAAGCCAATTTCAAGAACACAATTCAAGATCATCAAACTTTCAACTTTCTAGAATGAATTTCACCGAATAAACATGATTGGCGCATGGGTGATCGAACCCAACGTTATGAACGTCCCACATACCTCTTTAGGGATCAACCCTTGGCAAAATCCACAACGAAATCTTATGATCTTGACAAAATCTTAACCTTTTCTCCTCTTTTGTCCTCTTTCTCTTCTTCCAAATCCCTAGTGAGATATTGGAATGCGTAAACTGAACTAACTCATTTTAGACCCCAAATAAATCCCTAAAAACAAAGTAAATTAATTAGGTAATGAAAAGACCAAAATACCCCTCTAAAATTTGGTTGACTTTCCTTATCCAGACAACCGGATTTCAAACGGGAATATCTCCCTCATACGAACTTGAAAATTAGCAAGCTCGGTGGCGTTGTAAAGACAATTTAAAGACCTTTCATTTGATATCTTGTCTCCCACCTAACTCATCTTGTACTAGGATTTATGGTCGTTTGAAGTTGATCCAAAACTCATACTTAACATACTTGCCAAATTTCAGATTTTTATTCTTTCCAAAAATGGTTCTTTCTAATTCTAGCTCTTTCAAATAGCGGGGGTTACACTATGAATCTATGAATGGTGTTTTAAGAAAGCTATGCATGATTTATGATTTAACAAAAATGTTTTGTGATCTAGGTTATTTTAAGATAATCATAAATGAAATTGTAAAAGTATTTTCTCACATATTAAGGAATCATGACTGGTGAAAGGTTTTCTCACACATGCATAATTCAAGATTTAATGAGATACTCTACGATGTTTTACACGTGGATTAGTAAATTGATTGTATTTTTTCATGTGTGATGATATGTTATGAATATTACTATTTCCATTGGGATTTTTATTTAGCACCGAGAGGATATTGAGATAGAGACTCTCATGTTAGTAGAGGTCGAGTCTTTAGAAGCAATCTCCTTGTTTGTAACTATGTGTCCATGTAGGATTTGTCTTAGAAAGACATAGCTAGTGGATCCACCCAAGCAAGAAGCTTAATGTCCTTGCCTTGGCAAGTAAGGACATCTCTTTTCGGTATGGGAGCAAGACACCAGATTTCACATCATAGCTCATGTGAAATATGTCGATTAACATTAAATATCTCACAAAATTAACTAAATTTTTCTTAAAGGTTTTATGAAGCTTTAAATATGATTTTAAGATGCATTGACCATGTTCATAATTTATGATAATTCCTTAAAGATTTTTATTAATTTTAGCTTTGTCATGCAAATTATGTTTTCCTTTATGTTCCATTATCATCATGTTTTACGTTTTTTTGGATATCTCTCATGCTTAGTACATTCCATGTAAAAATGCATACTTGTGCCTACATTGTAAATAATATTCTGTGTGGCGATCTTCCTCCTCTCATTCGTGGCTAGTAGATTGCTTTGTAGATTGAAAACTTGGTGAGTCCTCATGTTCCGAGGACCTTGTCACCTATGCTTACATTCTATTATATCTTTAGTTTTCTGGAATTGTATGTGGTATACAAATTACGTCCCGATTACTTCTTTTGATATACTATAATGACTTCTCAAGACTATATTTAGATTTTCACGTTTATGTCAAACTCTTCTATTCATATGAGATTTGTTACTTTTGTCTATTATATTGTGTTGTATGCATGTCAAGTGGCTTGTGTAAGACCTCTTGTGGTCTTATACGTCATGTCACGTTTAGGGTGTACTTTGGCTTATGACAATTTGGTACTATGGTGATCTTATATTCGTGGATATTATGTGGTAGAAGGGTTACACTATGATTTTGCATTATAGTGGTGAAACAGAGAGGCATAGGATCAAGGTGCATTAGTTACATCATTATACCCCGGGGATACAAAAGTATGTGGTTAGAGAACTGGGGTGGTGTAACTTTCATATTTCATGTTTTCTTCTGATTATCTAAGTTATATTATGTGGTATATTTGGATTGACTGATGATGCCTACCAATGCGTGTTATTTGTATTGATACTACTCTTGATATGTCGCTTGGCATAGTTTGGTCACAGGATCACTGATGTTTCATAGGTGAATATGATGATGATCTCTGACAACTTTCATTGTTCCTTTCTTATGGGGGAGTTGTGTCCTGTTTTATTATATAAATTGTACTCATTTAGCAGCTTTTGTACCTGTTTCGACTAGTTCCTTGTGAATGTTTTTTTTCAGTCATTCGCAAAAAAGTATTATTAAAGTTATTGTTCTTTTGTAATCATAATCGGTTTTAAATCAAATTAAGAGTTATTAAATATATTTATAGGGTTTTAGATTATGTTCAATTATTTACCACATGTTTTAACCTGTTTGGGGGTTTAGGATTCTCATATCTAGGTGTTAGAATAGGTACCCGCACAATCCGGTATTTTTTTATCGTGACAATTTGAAATCTCAAACCACTTCAACTCTTTAGTAAACTTATGATTGCTTAAATTTTCTCCAAGATTTTAATTTAGAATTCACATGTGGTTCACCTTTCAATCTACTGTCAGGATGACGTTCACGGAAGTGGTGCTCCAACTCCATTAGATATCCTGGCCTAAAGGTTTCATTATCGGTTCTCCAACTATTGTCCTTAAGGTGTTGATCATCTTGATCTTTTTGGTGGTTGCATTGAAAATTCCGGCTATATGTTTTGTCTTTATTATCTTGTGAAACAATCATTGTTAGTATTAGCTACCATCATAAAATCAAAAGTATCTCCAAATCATTACTTAGCATCATAAAAAATGAAAAAAGGATCAAAATTGCCCCTAAATTATGTGAAATAGACCACTTATACCCTTTGTTGCATTTTGGGATAAAAAAATGCCCCTGCCGTTATCCTTTGAGACCACAAATACCCTTAAGAGTTAACAACTAAGCGTTGTTAAATAGGATTCACTTAAAAAAACTAGACCCTTAGTGGCGACAAAAGTCGTCACAAAATTCCAGAATGTCATTGTTTTTTAGCATTAAATTATGATTTTGTTTTTATTTCTCTTCATTGTTTTTAAAAAATCACAAATGATATTGATCAAGGAGGACTTTGAAGACACTATATGTTCTATTTTATGTAATATATAAATGCATAAAACGTACAATAATGTATTATGTAGTAGGAAATTTGAGTCGAGAAGTAATTTTGATAATTTTCGTAATATATTGAATGTTTTTAATATTGATAGTACATATTATTTATTTTAAAAAATTAGGTTGCAACCAAAAATTAATTATCATATTTTCTTGTTGAAAAAGTAGGTTTTACTAGCAAATGGCTATTGCAGCCTTAGTCGCCTCTAAAAATCACTCAAAACCTTTAGTGGCAATATTTTGGGATTTCATGTCGACTTGTCCCCACTAAGGGTCTAACTTTTTTTAAAGTAAATCCTACTTAGCAATGCTTAGGTGGAGGGTTTAGTCCCATATGGCTTGCCACATCACTAGAAATTTGGGTAGTTAATTGTTAAGGACATTTGTGGTCTATTGGGATAACGGTTGGAGTATTTTTTTATCCCAAAATATAATATGGGTACAAGTGGTCTATTTCGTATAGTTCAGGGATAATTTTGATCCTTTCCCATATAAAATATTCATACACTTTAATTTACTGATAAAAAAAATTAAAAACATGAAGTACTAACACATCACAAAAAATAAATAATTTAAACATACAGTATCTTTAATAAATTAATGTAAGTAATTGTTTCTTATATCATAAAAAACTAAAAGTCAGTACAGCTTACCATAATATCATAAACTAATGAAAAAGAACACCCCAAATGCAACATAAAACATATAACAAGCACATACTAATTGGACAGATCAATTGTTTTAGTTTGCATTCCACATTGATTGAGTCAACTCATCCCTCCTTGTAGTCCACTCCTCAAATGATTCAACAACATCAATGTTATCTTGTTGATATTCCACCTGTTCTTCTATATCGATGTCCAAGATATCCACTACCATATCTATATGAATAAAATTGTGTATCAAACAACAAGCACTAATGATCTTGTTATGAAACTTTACCGGGTACCACATCATAAGAATTCCCCAACATTCTTTCAAGACATCAAATGTTATTTCAATAACACTATGAGCTCTAGCATGCTTCATATTGAAATGCTCTTCTCGATATTAGCGTGGTGGATTTACACCTTGTCAATCACTTAACTAATATTTATATAATTTGTCTGATGAAAGAAAATCATCTCCATTTGTATATCCTCCTATCGCACAAATAATAATTATTTATATTATAATTAAAATTAGTTACTTTTATATAACATTATTTTTGTGATATAATTTTAATGTGAGCATATGTATATCATTATCCTAGAAAATTTTCAAACTATTCGTTCGTACTATAGCATTTTGTGATACATGACCATCCTTCCCAACTAGGTAATACATAAGTAAAATTGATATTTCTATCACAAACTCCAATACATTAGTTGCTATTTTCCCCTTTATTGTCTTGTGTCTTGGTTTGTCCTTAGATGAAACTCTAATTTTAATGTAAGTACCAGCAATGCACCTAGATATCCATATAACTAAATTATAACATTAATCTTCATGTCACGACCCAGACCATCATGATTGACATCTACACTAACCCTTCGATGGGAGAACCATTAGTACAACCCAAACTAACAATTTTTTTTGAAAACCATGGCATTTAAAGATATGGAAGCATGTTTAAATGACTATAAAAATGGAGTCCCCATAAACTCCAAGGTTTTTAACAAACAATTAACCAAACTAATGTGGAAACTCAACCCCTAGAACCTGAAAGTCATTGTACCAAAACTCTACTAATGACAAGTTTAAGAATAAGGGGTACAACTCCGAAGCTAAACAAACACCTTAAACAAATAGTCTAAGTCCGAAAAGAGTGGACTTAAACAAGAAAGATCCATGGCAGCCTGAAAGAACTGGCTCACCCTTAAATCCGGTCATGTTCAATAGTCACCTAGCTGAGGTCTATCAATAGCCAACTGAAGATGCCATGTACTCAACAAAGAAAAAGCAAGTGCAGTATCAGTACACAACCATAATGTACTGGTAGGATCACGTGGCTATCCCAATAAGTGAAACACATGCAAGTAACCACAACATTATAAAACATGCATATACCAAACATATACAATATTAGTCATCTTTTCAGGATCAATGTAGCATCACACGTTCTCAATAATACACATTGGTTATCAATTTAGAGCAACATACAATCTTCCAATATCAATTATCATTAGATATAAATGTAATCATCACTAGTAGATACACAACACAATTCAATGGTCCTCTCATGGAACCCAATTCAATGGTCCTCTCATGGAACCCTCACCCAAACTGTTAGCATATTGGAACGTGGTACCCAATCCAATGTTTATGCCGAAACGTGGAAACCAATCCCATGTTTATGCTAGAATGTGGGAACCGATCCCATGTTTTTGCCGGAACGTGGCAACCGATCCAAATTAGTGTGTTGGAACGTAACACCCGATCCATTCAACAAACCACAATCACAATCACAATGTATATTCTCACAATCATACAACAAGAGGTGATTCATGGTATACAATTATTAAATTATCCTCATTTACGATTAGGGTGATCAATAATGCAACATTCGCATACATGCATGCATTATAATGAGCAATTACAAACATATATCACACAAACATGAAATCACAACCATCACCTACCTCGAATCCAAGTTTGAATCCTCTAAGGCACTTGAATCTTCCCTTTCTGGATTCTTCCCGCTTGTTCGTGGTCTAAAAACATACAATTAACGCAAGGATCAATAAACGAGGCCTAATTACCTGAATTATAATCAACATTATCAACCTTAGGCCAAACCCTTGATCCCCATACCCATATTAGGGTTTCTTCTCCATAAATCATAGATCAAAATCCTCCCTCATCGATAATTACCCAATAAACTAAGTTCTACGGATCGAAAAGCGGATTCGGGGAGTGAAAACCTTACATTTAGCCTCAAGAATGAGAAATGGTCAAGAACTCGTTTGGGGTCGTTCCTTAGCTCTCAAAGTTGAAAAGTGCAAAATAAAGACGTTTTGGGGTTTATTTATGACCTTAAGTCGCGTCAGACCCGCCACAGCGGTCCTCACCCCGCTACAGCGGCCCCGCCCTAGCGGCAGAAATCCCGCCCCAGCGGCTTGCATGGAACCAGTGAGCTATTTTATTACTTTCAAGACCCCCATTTCATAACACACCTTTAACCAACGATGCTAAAAAAACACCGTTTATGCTAAGATCGATTCCGAAAGTTCTACTCACCCGAATTCAATTTCGTAAATTAGTACAAATTCCTTAACGTCTTAGTTATCTAGTCATGTGATCAAAATCATAATTAGATCACCCAATTGTTACCAGATTTCTCCAAACTCACCTAACTCTAATTTCGTCCAAATCTAGACTAGGCTAGGAAATTCCAAGTTACTACTCAAAAGTTTTTTGGCCCCAATTCTTTCCCCATTGACTTTCCCTAATAACGGAATCAGGTCGTTACAATAGATACTAATTTAGCCATCACTCATTCCCGAGTGATCAATTAGGAAAGACTGGCTAAAGTAAAGGTAGAGTAGTATCTGAATCTTCGAATTACTGGGGATACTTGTCTCGCATGCACTTCTTACCGAATCTCATTACCCACTAAGGGTTTCACATCTCCAACCTTAAACCAACCAATTGAATACCTACACATCCTCCCATACAATGCCTCGAAGAAGTCATCTCAATACTCAAGTGATAAATATTATTGTATGTAAACTTAACTAACAACAAAAACAATTCCCAACAACCACAAATGTTGATCGTACACACCTTTACAACATGTTATCAAGGACCTTGACACAATCATCCGGACGAATCCTTTAGCACTTAAGCATGATAAAATTCCAAGTCAATACTCGCTACAAATAGCAGTGAACCTGAACCAACCAACACACACTCATTATACCCAAACTACCAAAGTTCTTATCAACATCTCCTTGTCACAACATAAATTTCCATAAGCTTAAGTTACAAAATTTGGTCTTTAGACATCAAATACTTATTGAGGGATATGTCTAAGCATACAAACCCTCTAGCAACACTATCGAAATGCTAGATGTAGTAATTACAGATTACCTCTTAGGAAGAGTAGAATTGGATCCAATGATCCCCACATTTAACCATACGTAATCAATACATGACCTCGACGACTAGAGGAATATTAAGATTGCCGGACAACCACAAATACGCATGGTAGCTCTTCTATAAATTCTCATAAGCAAGGTGGTATATGTAGAACCACTAAAAATACTTTAACAACTCCAAGACAATACCAATTATGTCATTCAAAATAACCAAATCTTCCCAATCTTCCCACTCAACCAAGAGAATATCGCAGGATTTGGTACCCTAATCTACCACTAGGTATCCACCCACAAAAGTGAAAACATACTAGAGCATAGTTAGTGAATCATACTCACAACACTAACAACTATCATAAACACTCCGACCATTTACCTTATTATAAACCAACACTTTTAAAAAAATGAAACCCTTCTTAGGTACTTTAACAATCAAAAGAAATAAACTTTACGACTCAAACCAGGTGTAAGTCCTTTCACATGCTCAATACCGATCACCTTGCCAATTTATACCTTGGCAAAATACATCACCACGAAGGTAGACTTACAATGAAAAATCTGAAATGTAATTTCCATCGTATAACACAATCCTTTCTCTATCAACATTAGCTTGTACCTTGAAATTTTTTATGAAATCATGGATCTCTGCTTAACATCGATCGCATCTCCATCGATCTTATAATATCTTTCGCCAAAAATTCAATCGTACTCATTACTAAACTAAAAAAAAAACAAGGCACTTATCATCACGCTCAAGCTAATGTCTGCACAATCCTTTCTCAAGTCCTTTTTCAATAGTTTTTAACCCATCTAATGGACCCATGACACTATTACCATAGCCACAACAAAATAATGAAATCACGCGTCTCTGAACCCAATTATCTACCGCTCTGAAGATACCTCTTTAGCCTTAAAATCCAATAAAATATTCTTTCTCTCACCTCTCTCTAAAGTTTGTACTACATTCTACTATACTTTTCTTCATTATAGCTCTAGCTCATTAAAATTCGGTTCGAGTGGTGTCCCACCATCTCTTAAAACTTTCCATCTAACCACTTTACTCACAAAATATTGGAAAACCCCAACCTTAGATACTCGCAAGTCGTAATTACTATACAAGAATTTGCTTAACCAATAATCTTATTATATAGTTGCATCCCGTCACAATCCATCACGAACTCTTATTACCATTACGCTCAATCAACCTTGACTATTACTACGAAGACAACCTTTCATCAACACGACACCTCAAACTCAAGTATACTCATCAGATTCAAAGGACTAACCCAAATTTATACGCACTCTCTTACTAAAATAATTCAATTTACTTCACCCAAATATACTCATTGGGACCTTTCTTATCTATAAGCTTTTCATTCCGATGTCAATCCACTCGTTTATGGGTTAAGATAAAATCACCAGTCCTCATACTACCCTCTTTCTTCTTAACAAACAAGACAGAAGCACCCCACGAGGAAGCACTAGTACAGATAAAACCTTTATCAAGAAGCCCTTGGATTTGAGCTTTAAGCTCTCTCAATTCTGACACTGTAGGAATAGACTCAATAGAGGGGGATTCGACCTCAACATCTCGAATATGAGCCAATTACGCCAAACAATCCTGCCCCACCAGTTTCCTAGCCCGAATGGAGGATATGATCTTAGCTAGCTTAGGATCGTACACCCCTTCCCACTCTAATCTTTCCCTATCGGAGATCTCTAGAGTTACCAACTTAGTATTACAATTAAGTCCGGTATAATAGGGGGACAACCAAGTCATGCCTAATATTATATCAAGTAAGTCATATCCATCATAACCAAATCAACCCAAATCTGAAAAAGCCATAACCACAACAGGACAACACGATACACATGGGTGAGTATGACTAACTCTTCAACTAGTGTAGAAACATGGATAGGGGCATCAAGTATATCACAAACCACATCAAATCCCAAGACAATTGAACTGACAAATACAAATAAGTAGAACCCGGATCAAACAAAACAATAGCCATTCGGGCACATACAAGAGTAGCACTTGTGACCACTGCATCACACCCTCAAACTCGATCTTACCCCAAAAAACATAAAACTGAGCCCTGTCATCTTGACGGGCAACCTCCTTGCCTGGCCGCACTACTCCTCTACCTGCATAACCATTTCCTCGGCCTCCATGGCCTCGCTGATTTCATCCTCATATGCCCAAGTTCTCCCAATTTTAACACACTTTATAACTTATATTTGATTGCTGAACACTGAGTTAGATAGCGGGGGTTAGTTCGAGTACGATTCGGGTCCATAATTATGACTAGGGGAAAATAGGGGAGACAAGTCTGAGATTTGTCTCGCCCTGTCCCACTCTGGCGGGAGAAATCCCGCATTGGCGGAAAGATCCTGCCCAGTGGCTCAGATGGAAACAGTACCCAGTCAATAAATTTTTCTAGGGTTTTTCTCTTTTTCTAAATATCCAACAAGTTTCAGATTTACTGAGCAATTTAGGATAATCCTCTGAACTAGAATAATCACTGTCTACCCTGAGTCAATCCAACGATACACAATCCAACTCATTCTCATTAATTCAACACCATAATCCACACATCCCATGATACACCCAGACTCTTACACGGTTATTAGTTGGTTGCAACGCACGTCTAGATTTCTCGCTTACGAACCACAACGTAATTTATCTAGACCTTTGCGCCTAATGTCGTGATGACTTTCTTCTCACAACAAGTTTCATGACACTCAAGCAATTACAACTTGCAGATAAGTCCAAATTCTCTAATTAGTTTGTTCCATAGACGAACATTACTGATCATCTATGCCTTATACAGCCCCTAAGGCCAGATACCAATTATAACCTTCTTTGTTCCAATTAACTTGCTTGTGTCCCTTCAGCCGAGACTACGATGTCTAGTTCACTTTGTTGAGATACCAATTGGAATCGGGAGATACCAATTGGACTCAACTCATACCACAAGCGACAATAGTAGCTAGCGAGCCCCACAAAACTTCTAATTTCAATCATAGAACTTGGTCAAACCCAATTCTTAACCGCCTCAATCTTTAACTGATGGTAACCAGACCTTAAATCAATCTTAGAGAAAACCGATGTACCTTGCAATTGGTCAAAAAGGTCATCTATCTGAGGCAATGGACACTTGTTCTGAATGGTGACCCTATTCAACTGTCGGTAGTCTATACACATCCTTTCTTGCTAGTGATGGTGTTACCGCTATTGTTGCTCTAGCCTGGACCATAGAGTCGAGGAGGAAAGATACCAATTTGTATCACCCAGATACCAATTGAATTCAAGTCATAGCACGAAGGAGTAGAAAGAAGTGAGATTTTCCAAAAGTCCTATTGCTTCTCAAAGAAAAGTACGAATGTGATCGTACCATTCCGCAAGACTCTATTAGACTCATTTTGGTACAATGAGATCAACGAACCTAGGGCTCTGATACCAACTTTGTCATGACCCAGACCGTCGTGATTGACACCCACACTAACCCTCCGGTGGAAGAACCATTACTACAACCCAAACTAACAAATTTTATGAAAACGAAGGCATTTAAAGATACAGAAGCAGGTTTAAATGACTATAAAATGGAGTCCCCATAAACTCCAAGGTTTTTAACAAACAACTAACCAAACTAATGCGGAAATTCAACCCCTAGAACCTGAAAGTCATGGTACCAGAACTCTACTAATGACAAGTCTAAGAATAAGGGGTATAACCTCGAAGCTAAACAAACACCTTAAACAAATAGTCTAAGTCCGAAAAGAGTGGACTTAAACAAGAAAGATCCATGGTAGCCTGAAAGAACTGGCTCACCCTTGAATCCGGTCACGCTCAATAGTCACCTAGCTGAGGTCTATCAATAGCCACCTGAAGATGGCTTGTACACATGCAAGTAACCACAACATTATAAAACAGGCATACACTAAACATATATAATATTAGTCATCTTTTCAGGATCAATATAGCATCACATGTTCTCAATAATACACATTGGTTATCAATTTAGAGCAACATATAGTCTTCCAATATCAATCATCATTAGATATAAACATAATCATCACAAGTAGATTGTAACACCCCGGAAATTCTATGACTTAAGTTAGAGCCTCACCTTATGAATAATGACTTAAAAATAGTTAAAATGATGTTTCTAAGCCTAAATTAATGCAATTTACTTGGTTTGGAAGAGTAAAAGTCTAAACGTCAAGAAATGACCACGACGTCCGGAAACTAGAGAAGAATATGTTCTAGTGTGTACTTAGGTTTTGGGCAGGTTTGGGAGTGTCGTCTAATGGTATAATATTATAAAAAGGTTTAAATTAGGTAAATATATATTTATAGGGTTAAAATGTTCGAATACGAATCCCCGGGGCCACCCTAAGGGTCCCCGAGGAGGACCCCAACCTTGGCCAAGCAAGCTGCCAAGGCAGCTTGCAATTTGCACTTGGTGGGAATAGCTCCGCGTCGCGGACTAGCTCCCCGAAGGAGCAAAAAGTTAGTTCACGATGCGGTCATGTCACAGACTCTACTATCTCAAAATTTAATTCCAAATATCTTCAGGGAACAGCTCCGCGACGAAAATGCAGAAATTCAGAAATCGATTTTTACTTCATTAAAGAGTCCAACTAAGTGACGGGTATTTAGGGTACTTTAGGGGACGTGTATATATTGATTTTTAAGTCAATTTACCTCACTTTTATCACTCAAACACAAAACCCCAAAGATCAAAACCTAAAGTTCCTCCTTCCCTCTACTCTTTCCCCTCCTCAATAACTCCATTGAAGAAGATTGGAGCTTCAAGAAGAAGACCAATTCTCCAAGGTTTCAACTCGGATTTTTGTGGTTAATTCATCAATAAGGTATGGTTTCTTATCACTCTTGGGATTCCTTTCCCCAAGAGGCCCCTTCAAGATGAATTTCAAAATCTTCAATTTCTAGGTTTTCAATCCAAAAACGTGGGTCTTCTTTCTAAAGTGAAATTGATGTTATAAACTTACTTTTATTGATGGTATATGAACAATTATGGATGAATTTATGTTGTATTGGTGGTTTCTTGAAGAATTCCCCATGAGACCCATGTTTCTCCTTCTTTTCCAAATTTTAACCCTAGTTTGTGTTGGATATTGATTGAAGTCTATGAATTGAAGGTGATGTTATGTAATTCCTGGTTGTATGATGATTTTTCCCTAGGTTATGTATAATTTCTATGAAATTAAGGTTGAATCTTTGAATGAAGCCTTGAAGGCTATGAAGGGAATATGTCAATTGCTTATATTGATGTTGATTATGCTATTACTTCATGAATTACCTTGTATTATGTATTGGTTATGAATTGTTTGGTAACTGAAGTATGGATGTCCCAAGAAGGGCAAGAAGGTATAAAGGTTGGTTCTTCTTTGAACTCAAGAATGAAATGTGAATTACTTAGATTGTAATGATGTTATACTTAATGTGTTGTTGTGGTGTTGATGACTTAGTTTCCTCATCCTTAACCCTCTACACTTGAATTATCTATGAAGTATGTATGTATGTATGTATGTTATGGTATGATTGCTATATGATTGAAAGGTAGTCCTCATGATTATAGTCTAATGTAAAGTGAAAGGTTTACTCACTTGCTAAGTGTTTCTAAAGTGAAAGGATTGTTACTCACTTATGAACACATATGAGCTATTGTGGTAAGATGTCTACATAAGAGTCTAGTAAAGGCTAATGTAAACTTATGTGATGACTAAAGATGATTACAAAAGGGAATTAGATGCTTAGCACTGAAAGGGCATGTAAATGAGATCGGGGTCTCACGTTTAGTATGTCTTTCTCCCCACATGGGTTTCCTCACGTTTAGCAAGTCCGGATTACCCACGGTATGTGTTGTCTCATGAGATGGAAACCCCCACGTTTAGTAAGTTAGGGTTTCTAGAAGCAATCTCCTCGACCCTTAACTATGTGCCCATATAGGCCTCTATCTTAGTGGATCCACCTAGATAGTTATGTACGAATGGTTACACCTTAGGCAAGTGTTAACCCTCTCTTTTCGGTGTGGAAGTAGAACACCGGATTCCATGTAGCTCTCATGGTCTATGTCGGTTATTGCAATATTTCCCTAATGTAAAAGTAAATGAAGGTATGAAAGGTGTGAACTCTT
>JAJOOF010001264.1:0-39329 GCA_029582545.1 Solanum lignicaule | reverse complement strand
ATATTAGGTAGAGGTCTTATGGTAATGAAATGACATGTGTTCTTTTAAAGTTAAGCATGAGTTGTATATGGACATATGTTGAGTATATGTATGGTTGGCTATGGTCTTATATGTTAATGTTGACTTGTATTATGTCTCTTATACTTGTAAAAGAAAGGTTTTATCAAATTGATATGAAAGCATTTATTATTTGAATATGTCCTTTTTTAGCACGTTTTTGCATGGTATCCATACTTAGTACTTAATTGTGCTAACCCCTTTTCTTTCCGTTTTTGGACTAAAGTGTAGGGATTTGGAGATGGTGACATGTCATGGCTATTTGATAGGTTTCTAAGTGTTGAAGGTGAAGACTTGGTGAGTCCTCATAGATTCGAGGACAATACCCTACATGTTCCTTTTGATGTATTTCTAGTATTTTGTTTAAGTCTTGTATGGGCTTAGTCCTTATGTTGTACTCTAAAGTATTAGATGGTTTTGAGACATAAGTGTATAAAGTCTAGAAAGTCTTCCGCTTGCTATTTTTTTTTATGAAATGTTTTCTTGGTAAAGAAAGTTTTTAAATTCCTTATGGTTTTAGTGTCTATACGATGAATGAATGCTAAGAGGCTTGTATTAGACCTCTTCGAGGTCGAGTACGCCGGTTACGACTAGGGGGTGCTCCCGGGTCGTGACAATCTCTGTGCGTCAAAAATATTTTGCCTGATATTAAACAAAAGGGAGGAGATACTAATGACAAAAGTAAATCAAGAAACAAGTTTTACTTGTAACGATTTTGACCATGACAATAATGATATAAATTTCTCCTTGAAAGAGATGTTTACCACACAAACAATGTTATGAAATATGTGGTAGTATCCAATGTTAATGATGAGCTTTGGTGAGCTATTGTGCTACTACTCAAAGAAATAAAATTGCTTGTGATATTGGAATTATAGTAAATCTCGAAAGAAACTTTTTAAGTTTCAAAGAAATAGTCAAAAAATAATAATATTGAGACTATAAAATATCGAAAGATTTAAGATCTTCATATTACAACAATCAAAGTGGGTTATAAATATTTACGTGAAAGATTACCCATATTTGCATATTGTTTGTAGTAACTAAGTATGGGCATGATGAAGGAATCACATGCAAAATAAACTAGAAGTTTATTGAAAATAAATATCAGTTGGCATGACCGGTTGATGACCATCCCGGTTCAAATACGATACGAAAATAAATGAGAATTCATGTGGTTATATGTATTGAAGAAATAGTAAATTCTTCAATAATTCTCTTGCGTTGTTTGTTCTCATGATAAAATTATCATTGTACCAGCTAAGGTTGAGATTGTATCTCCCAAAATTTTGAAATGTATAAAAAAGTGAATATGGGCCCGTTCACCTGCCATGTGGACCATTTACTATTATATAGATGCATCTATGTTATGGTCACATGTGCTTTATTATCAACTTGCAATTTGATTTTTGCAAAGGTTGTTTGCTCAAATTGATAAATCAGAGCACGTTTCAAATTACAAAATTATATTGATAATGTTGGTATATATCCAAGTGGTTTAAGCATAAATTATATGCCTCCAATTATAGCTAAATCATTGGTCATGAGAACAAAACTCCCAAAAGAATTTTGGAATGAGATGTTTTATTCAAAGTGTAGAAACACTTGTACGTATCAAGCCAACAAGGT
This sequence comes from Solanum lignicaule, assembly GCA_029582545.1. NCBI lineage: Eukaryota > Viridiplantae > Streptophyta > Magnoliopsida > Solanales > Solanaceae > Solanum > Solanum lignicaule. Next base: position 37,643 of record JAJOOF010001264.1, on the reverse strand, counting down.
TTCCCTATCACAATTGGTTCAGGGTCAGGATCCAAATAATTCTCATCTAGAAATTTAAATGTGCGGTATCTTATTCCATTTCTCCACCATTACGCAATGCACAAAGATGAGTCCCCAAATAAGGTTGGGTGAATGTTAGATTCTCTAACATTAGAGGGAGATAAGCAACTGGAAAATAAGTTATACATAATGAATTATCATTGGTATAATCCTTATTGAAGAATTTAAGTCAATTGTCGGACACATCTCTGACCCTATGTTATAATCCATTTATAAATGCTCCAATGAAAAGTCCTTGAAGGACATAATTTATGGCATGCCTGAAGCGTGATAAATTAATAGATTCGAAAGATAAAACTTCTTGAAGAAGAAAATGAGCAAATGATCAAGATGGTCATAATAATGAGACAAGTGCTTTAGAAAGAGCACCATGACATAACACTTTATAAAAACCTTGGCAAAGTTTCAGGTACCTGGAAATGATTAAAAGTAAAGTGAGCTTGATAAGTTATGTCACATTAGAATCGATATCAAATAATCGTCGACGATATCTTGAATATAATGTAGCGCTCAAAATTATAAATGGTGATGAGGATCTTGATATTAAATTTGTTGAGAGTTGACAGATAAATGATTGGCCAAAGAAAATACAATTCAAGTATTTTTCTATTCACTTGGAAAAGTGATGTTTTGGACTTATTTGTCCATATACCAAGATATAATGTCAGTGGGGTACAAATGAATTATTGTACGATAAGTGAAATCGTAAAATATAAAGTAAGACTTATGCATTGAAAAATAAAGATTTTTCGCGAAAGTTCTAACATTATTGTATGGAGATGTATACTCCTAAGGTGTATGCAATGAGGTTATCATGTCTAGCTAGACAGTAAATATTATATGAAAATCCTTGAAGGATTTAAAAGATTATAAAGCGATCCAATTGAATAGTACCCCAATGGTTGTAAGATTGCATATTATAAAGATCATTTTTTATCTCATTAAAATGGTTAGAAAGTACCATATCGTAGTGCAATTGGTGCACTTATGTATCCTGCTATTATTATTCATGGTAAATAATTTTATTAGTATGCATGCAAAATATAACATCACTCTTATCGATGGAGATATTAGAGTGAATCAAATATCGATATAAATTATTTATTCTGACCAATTGTGTCAAGATTTATTGATCATGAAATTGCAGGAAATTATGAAGTTTGAACTCATGAAAGTTATATATTTTCATATACTATCATTTCAAATCATTCCACTAGACGGTCAATTTTACTGAAAGTGTTCTTCAGTGCTCGATTGTTGCTGCTAACAAATCGAACGAGCAATTTGCAACGTCGACAAGATCATGAATTGAGTATTTTTCAAAAATATATTTGGTTGAGATCAATAAACATACCCAGAGAATGTATGATCTTTCTTTGCAAAGAGACATTCCAACAACATTATATGAAGACAATGCCTCGTGTGCTTAACTAAGAAGAGGATACATCAAAGAAGACTGAGCAAAATATATTTCATCAAAGTTCTTCTTCTTATTCATGATTGTCACTCCCCGAGCCTACACCCTGGACGTGGCCGGCACTCGAGAATCATTACTGGCCCCAAGTGAACCCTTGGCCTGACTTACTTACTCAACGGAAGACTCTAAGCATTAATACAATGATCAAATGCACTCACTCAAATGTTAAATAAAATAACTTAGAATGTTTAAAAGTCAACATTCAACTTGGCCAAAATGGCAACTCAAGTCTTAACATATGAAATGATAATGTAAAGACAACTAAACTACTAACTGTCTGACTGTCTATGAAGCCTCAAACACAAAGAGGGATGTCGGGATAAGACCCATGACCATCCTAACAATGAAATACTTAAAGCAAAGTAAAATGAGTCCTCTGGAATGCAAGGAGGCTCACCAACTGACTCTGAGTGCTCAACTGGATCAACGAGGTGTTGGATGCTTATCCTGGTTACCTACGTCTGCATCATAATAACATGCAGGCCAACTGGCATCAATACATTAAATGTACGAGTATGCGAGTTGGAATGCTAAATATAACGTAAGCTTGAAAAGAATCTGAAAGAAACACTTACCTTGGCTTTACTTAACTTCTGAATAACTTAACTTAATATAAAGCAATAAAACACATGCAATCTATAGAAAGCTTGTAAAACAGTGGAAAACAACTTAGTTTGTTAAAGGAAATGCAATAACCACACAATTTTACTCATATAATAAAGTACTATAATTTCTGTGGGAGATTCTCTAACCGACAACCACCACTATAAGACTAAGTGGTGATACAACGTCTTGCCCACACTGCCAGAACTGTCCTATACTTTGCCGTCATATAGAACGCTTAACTAAGTGGATCCACTAGTCTATGCTAAAAACATCTTAAGGAGTCATCTAAAAAGTATGATCCTTTACTACCCATGATGGCTACATGGTTTATGGAGACTTGAGTTAGTATGAACTCGCATCCCCATATCGGTGTTCAATAATACTCTCAAAAATATACTTAGCTCATATGTTTTTAAATCAAAACTTCTTTCTTTTGTTTGAGATAATTACTCAAAACTTTAGCTTAAAAGCTATCTTGGAAATCGGTGTTCCCTTTCTTGTTCAAATGTGAAAACATTTTTACTTCGGGAATACATAGTCCCCATATACTTCTTTGAAGAAATGGACTTCAATCTTTACTCTTTACTCAACTTGAACTTTAAGTCTTGAAACAGAGTTAAAATGTTTGTAAAAGACTTTTGAAAACTTTATAAATTTCTCTTAACTTTACTTGACTTGACTCTTAGCTTTCCTTGAATTGAATTATGGATTTAAGGACTGTGATTTGTGATAGGAAATATCTCATGATGTTTAAAAGTGTTTTTAGATAGCTAAACATAAGAAAATATCAAGAAATCACTGTCTTGAAACAAGTTCGCGACGCGGAGTTTCATTTAAATAATTGATCGCAAAAATAACTTTTGAAACAGAGGAGTCTGTGTCCTAACCACGATGCAAAGGAGATTTTTGTGCATTGGTTGCGTGCCAAAACCTACTCAACTTTTTCCTTTTTCGTTTTTCAGCCCCAATTCACCTAGATCCGGTTCTTTTCTCCATATCTCCTTAGATTCAGGTATCCACTGTTGACACCCAATTTTGACCTTCCCCGATAAGAATTAACTTCCAAGCTTCTTAATTTTCAATGACTTGGAATAATTAGTTTTACAAAAAGTTCAAAAAATAAAATAAAATATATTAATATTTTTTTTTGTTTTGAAGCAATTTAAGTCATTTTTATAATTTTAAAACAATATATATATTTTTATATAATTTTGTATATAATTAATACATTTTATGAACATTCAAAAAAATAAAATCATTTAAAAAACAGTTTACTTTTTAAGTGCTTTGTTAATTAGCTCATTTGATATTAGTTTATATATTCAAATTAATTATTTCATAATTAAGTTTATTATTTTTATTTCATTAAGATTAAGAAGCTCATAAATTAATTATATTAATTCATCTTATTTAATTATTAGCAGAACTTATCCTAATTAGCTAAGTTTGACTACATTTTAAATCTCTAATTGGCTATAATTTAAATTCATATGGCTAAAGCTTAAATTCAAATTCTAATCAATTAAATTTTACCCTTAACCCATCCAAGTTTTGGGCCCTTTTCTCATATTTTAGCAGCACAATTCTCTTATTTCCAATTCCTACAACTCAGCCCATTAATGCCTCCAATTTCCAGCCAACATTACACCAAGACTCAGCCCAAAACCCCGTTCAATTCAATAACCAGCAACAATAACATACCAACAATACCCCACCCTGTACCAGCGTCTTCCTCCAGCGAAGAACACGACCAGACGCCAGACGAAATCCCAGCAAAAATTGCGCTGCAAACCCAGAAATCTCGCCCAACTACCCTGCAGAACCCATGCCCTAGCAGCCTCAACGTCAAACCCTCACGTCCTCTTTCCCCCATTTTAAGGGATTTTCAAAGCTTTCTACTGTTGTTTTGAAAAGGGGCAGAGGAATTCAATTTTCAAATTCGAAAATCTACTCGTTTTCCCCCTCGAAAATCAGCCTTATTTCTTCATCTATTTAAGATGGTTTTCTCTATGTGTTCAAGGGGGTAGAAATTGATAAAGGAAAAACAAGATTAGATTTTGAGGTCATATACGAAAAAATATCTTACAAGACGTTTTTGGAGTTTGAGTTTTCGATAAATAGTCATTTTACACTTTAGAATTTCACATTCAGTCCTTTGATTCTAAATTCCGAAAAGGTAGTCGCTCTAATTCTACCCAGATTTCTTGTTTATTGCACGTATTTGGATTTGGTGGGGTGGAAGTGGAATCACTTTTCTCTTGTTGTCTTCAGTTCACTGCTCTCAAAAAGGTAAAAACTTGTTTCTCTTCTTACTGTTTCGTTAGTTTTAGGTGCACCCCGATATATTGTGTCTGAAGTTGTGTGTGGTATTTTAAGTTTTCTCATCGAGCTTTATAATTGTTTCTCTCGCGTTATGATTATAAGATGAGTGTGTGTTGCTGCTTATTTCTTGGTTTTGCATATGAGTTTTCATTTCTCTTTCTGAAATATGTTACATTTCTTTCATAGTGATAACTTTCCCTTACCGTTTGAGAATCTGGAAAGTTTGATTGTTTTATTAGGATTTGTTGTCATGAATTCATATCGATGATAGACTTAACCTTTTTTTTTATTGCTTGGCATGAATCTCACTCATGTTTATTTGGCTCTAATTCGCCATATTATCCTCTTTCTTGAGCTTACGACTTTATTTGTTCATCATACATCTAGCTGGTTTATTATTCACATAAGGTGTGGTATAACTTTTGTAATCCAATGCAAGGATAGTGTGGTCTAAATTTTTTCAATCTGCACACGCGGCATATCTTTTTCTTCGCCATCTTAGCTAAACTTCATTTCCTTGTATATTCACTGTTGGCTTAAACTCATCTTAATTTCTCAATATAGTGATAGTGATCAGTTCTGCCTCCATTTTCTCGTCATATGTAGTATCGTTATAATTATTTTAAACTGATTAGGATTCATGCTTTCTTTAGACCATTAGTTATTTTTTATATTATAACCCACATTGATGATGCTTGCACCACCTCTTCGTCTATATATAAATTTCATCTACACCTTGTTATGCGTCAAGATCAATGTAGATAAGAGAATTGGGATGTAACTTGTGCTCAAGGTGTTTTCAGATTTTTATGAACTTGTTGATACCTCGTAAATGTTGAGACAATTTTTTTAAAAATATTTTGGCTAAACTTTGAACTTATGGGCTCCTTTTCCATTTTATTTGTTTGAATCAGTAGACCTTTAAATTCATGTTTGCTCCCTTCCTTGTGAGTCCTCTGTTCTGTGGATAACATGAGTTTTGTTACTCTATTACATTGCTCTAGATTCATACATGCATTTGACTACATTACTTTATTATCATTATATTTCTTTTGATAAAAAATAAAAAATAAATCTAAGTGTCAATCATTAGTAGTGAGAGATAACATTTGTATTGTTTTGTTTACTACTGCCAGAGGGTGTCTCTTCCCTGATATGTGTTAATTGTCAAGATAATAGTTTAGTCACATGATTTTAAGTGTTACTTGTATAACCATGAGAGTTTAGGAGTTAAGAAATTTAATCAATTTAAATAAGAATTAGTGTAATTGTGAAGTCTGCTATAATAATAATAATTATTATTATTATTTTTTTAAAAAAAAAAATTCCTTCTGAAGTTGTTAGTTTAGTCATTGTTGGGTTCCATTTATTTGTTTAGAAGGACTTGCATTTTTTTTTCTTTCTTTATTTTATTTATTTGCATTTTGTTTCCTATCAATCGATATTTGAGTCTAGCATGCCACTAACCATTTAGTTGAAGATTGGAATTTAATATGTTATATGTTCAACTTTCCTTGAATTTTAATCCTACTATAAGTTAAGTATTAATTTTTCTTCCATGTTTACCTTGCATGAACCCCCCTTGGTTTGAGTCCATTCGACTCCCTTCTGTCTCTTCCCTTTTCATTTCGGATGTGCCATGGAGTTCCGAACTCAGCACTATCGAGTTGAACTCACCATTTCAAGAAATTGGAAGCTGAAACAGGTCTAAAAAAGCAGAAAAATGGGCTGTATACATCCGATATACACTGATATACATCAGGGGTATACAAAATGGAAATTGAGCCAAGAGCCCTAATCAACAACGAGTTTGGCCCAAAAAAGGGCCCAAATTCATCTTCTCCTTTATTCTCATAGATTATTTAATTGTGTTACTAATTGTTAGTTTTTTTTTTTTGTAGTAACTCTAACTTTAAATAACTTAATTGAACTCCCCAAAAGATGAGTTATTTTCTTTGTGTTGGTTTAATTTTAATACATTTCATGTTTTTCGTGTTCATTTATTTTATTAATCAAGTATATTGATCAAAACTTTATATCTTCAATTAAGTTAAACCTTTGGTTCTTAAAAAGAGATGTTCTTTAATGCTTTTCACTTAATCACATTTATTCATTTAAAAGTGTTTTTAAGTTAAAGTATTTTTCTCAAATAAACTTTAAAAATTTAGTCAAAACCTTTTCAATTAATAAAAAATAAATATATACTTACTTAGTCATTTTCTCAAAAAGGTTAGGCAATTAATTTAAAATGATTTTCATGCTTTAGTTTATTAAATTGGTTTAAATTATTATTTCAAAATGAATTAAATAAATTCTAATTAATCTAGTTTTATTAATAATCTAATCACTTGTATTTCGAGACAAATGTTTCATTTTTGGGTCCCTTTCTCTAAAAAATAAAAAATAAAAAAAATGTGTCATTTATTTATTTATTTTCTCAAAGTTAATCAAATATTCTACATTATTATTTTTTATGTTAAATCATTATTTTCCTAAAAATAGTCGAATATATTTTAGTCAAGTCGCAGGTCAACCGCATGTTAGCGGGCACTTCGAATACTTAAACCCTTCTCGAAGTGCAAATTGAACCCCGAACCCTCTTTGGTATTTTCAAATGATTTTTTCTGTTTAAATCTTTCAAAATTGTAAGTTTTCTTAATTTCTTTAAACAATTAAGTGGCAACTCTTTCTAAGTATTTTTCTCAAATTGTTTTATACTTAGAACATTTCAAAAAGTGATTTTGCTAAAGGATGGTAAAATTACGGCATAACACCCACAACATATACACAAGAATCTAACTCAAAACAACTCTAATAATCGATCTTAAACTCTCAAGAACTCCTCAATCACATCCCAAATTCAAGAACGAAAGTAAATTCAATAACACGCATCAAGAACATTCAAACTTTCAACTTTTAGGACGAATTCATGTTGAATTAATCATGTTTGGCGCGTGGGTGAATGAACCCAATGCTATGAGAGTCTCACATACCTCGTAGGGATCACCCCTTGAAGAAATCCACAAGTGATTCTTGAAGATCTTGACGATTCTTGCTTCTTCTCCTCTTCTTTTCTCTTTTCTCAAAACCCCAACTCTTTTTTTCCAATTTGCACAAACTGAACCAATTCAGTTTTGACCCTTAATTAATCCACTAAAACGAATTAAAATAATAGGGTATGGAAAAGACCAAAACAACCTTTGAAAATCCGGGTTGGACATTTCCTTATTTGAACAGCCCAACTTCCAATGGGCATAACTCACTCATACGAACTCGGAATCCCACAAACTCAGCGGAGTTAGAAAGATTATTCCAAGGGATTTCCTACCATATCTAAAAGTACACATAACTCATCTTGAGTTAGGAGTTATGGCCGTTTGAAGTTGACCAAAACTCAACTTATCCTAACTTAACAAAATTTCCAGATTTTCATTCTTTCCAAAAATGACTATTTCCAATTCTTAGCTTCTTCCTAGTTATTTCAAATTGCGAGATGTTACAATATCTCCCCCTTGGGAACATTCGTACTCAAATGAGATTACTCTTATTAGGCTAAGGGTGTAACATCAACCATTCAGTTCAAACACCCAACAAGCTGATGCAAACAAACAACATGGTCACTCAAAAAATTAAAGTGTACTAAGAAGAGAATTAGTACCTTGATCTGAAATTTCTTCTGTTTCAAAGAGATGTGGAAATCTGTTCTTCATATCTTCCTCAGCTTCCCAAGTAGCTTCCTCAACAAATTGGTTTCTCCAAAGGACTTTGACTGATGCTACTTCCTTAGTCCTTAACTTGCGAACTTGGCAATCTAAACTCTGAACAAGAATCTCCTCATAGGATAGGCTATCATTGATCCCAATATCTTCATTTGGTATGATAAGTGAAAGATCTCCCATGCACTTCTTCAACATGGAAACATGAAATACCAGATGAACCGCTGGTAACTTTTGTGGCAGCTCTAACTCATAAGATACTTTGCCAATCCTCTTGGATATTCTGTAAGGTCTAATATATCGGGGACTAAGCTTCCCCTTCTTACCAAATCTTATAACGCCCTTCATGGGTGAAACTTTCAAATACACCCAATCATTTACTTCAAACTCTAACTCTCTTCTCCTTACATCAGTGTAGGATTTTGACGACTCTGCGCCGTTTTCAACCCCTCTTGAATCACTTTCACCTTCTCCATAGCTTGATGAACCAAGTCTGGTCCTATCAACCCAGCTTCACAACTTTCAAACCATCCAATAGGAGATCTACATCTTCTCCCATAAAAAGCCTCATAAGGAGCCATCTGGATGCTGGAGTGGTAACTATTGTTGTAAGAAAACTCAATAAGAGGTAGGTGATCATCCAAATTACCTTTGAAATCAATCACACAATCCCTCAGCATATCCTCTAAGGTCTGAATAGTGCGTTTTGCTTGACCATCTGTCTGAGGATGAAAAACAGTACTCAAGTTCACTTTTGAACCCAAGCTTTTCTGGAATGACTTCCAAAACTGTGCAGTAAATTGCGCACCCCTATTTGATATAATCGAAACAGGGACTCCATGCAGTCTTACCACCTCCTGAATATATAACCTGACATAATCTTCTGCTGAATGGATAGTCTTTACCGGTAAAAAGTGGGCTGATTTGGTCATTCTATCCACAATCATTCATATAGAATCATGTTGCCTGCAAGACCTTGGCAAACCTGTGATGAAGTCCATATTAATCATCTCCCTCTTCCATTTTGGAAGTTCTATATTTTGAGCCAATCCACCAGGCCTTTGATGCTCTACTTTAACTTGTTGGCAATTTGGACACTTAGCAACAAATTTGCAATGCCCTTCTTCATACTACTCCACCAATAAACCTCTCTCAAATCGCGATACATCTTTGTGGAACCCGGATGAATGGAATATCTGGAGCTATGAGCTTCTTCCATGATCCTCTCTTGGAGTCCATCCACCATTGGTACTCACAATCTACCTTGATATCTCAATACGCCATCTCCTCCTTGTTCAAAAGCTAATACCTTTGCTTATGAACATTTGTCTTCAATCCAAGCAAAATAGGATCTTGGTCTTGCTTTTCTTTCACTTCTGACACTAATGAAGATTCAACCTCATTCATCACCACTACTCCTCCTTCTGTGGAATCCATCAGTCGGACTCCTAAGCGTGCAAGTCTATGCACATCTTTCGCTAACTCTCTCTTTCCTTCCTCAACATGGGCGGTGCTACCCATAGACAACCTGCTCAAAGCATCAGCAACAACATTAGCCTTACATGGGTGGTAAAGAATACTCATGTCATAATCCTAGAGTAATTCTAACCACCTCTTTTGTCTGAGATTTAACTATTTCTGAGTGAACACATATTGGAGACTCTTGTGATCAGTGAATACATCAACATGAACACCATATAAATAATGACGCCATATCTTCAAGGAAAATACTACAGCAGCCAATTCTAAGTCATGGGTTGGGTAATTCTTCTCATGAACCTTCAACTGTCTGGAGGCATAAGCTATAACTTTGTCATTATGCATTAATACGCAACCCAATCCAACTCTAGATGCATCACAATACACCACAAAACCTTGAGTACCTTTTGGTAAGGTCAAAACTGGGGCAGTAGTCAACTTCTTTTTCAATTCCTGAAAGCTTTTCTCACAAGCTTCAGACCATTGAAACTTCACCGTTTTCTGAGTCAACTTGGTCAAAGGAGACGAAATGGATGAGAATCCCTCTACGAATTTTCTATAATAGCCAGCCAAACCCAAGAAACTCCTAATATCAGTTTGAGATGTGGGTCTAGGCCAATTCTACACTGCCTCTATCTTTTGGGTATCAACTCTAATTCCATCATCGGAAACTATGTGGCCCAAGAACGCAACAGACTCAAGCCAAAACTCATATTTAGAGAACTTAGCATATAACTCCTTATCTTTCAAAGTCTGAAGAACTATTCTGAGAACTAGCATAATCTTCTTCATTCCTTGAATAGATTAGTATGTCATCAATGAAGACGATAACAAACATATATAAATAAGGTTTGAAAACTCTATTCATAAGGTCCATGAACGTTGCATGTGCATTAGTCAAACCGAACGACATGACCAAAAACTCATAATGACCATAACGGGTCTTGAATGCTGTCTTGGGAATATCATATTCCCTTACTTTCAACTGATGGTAGCCAGATCTGAGGTCTATCTTAGAAAACTAAGAAGCACCCTGAAGCTGATCGAAAAGATCATCAATCCTCGGAAGAGGATACTTGTTCTTGATGGTAACCTTGTTCAATTGGCGGTAATCTATACACATCCTAAGGGAACCATCTTTCTTTCTCACAAATAAGACCGGAGCGCCCCAAAGTGAGACACTTGGTCGAATGAAACCCTTATCTAGCAGATCTTTCAACTGTTCTTTAAGTTTTTTCAACTCTGCTGGTGCCATTCTATACAGAGGAATAGAGATAGGAGGAGTATCTGGAAGAACATCTATACCGAAGTCTATCTCTCTCTTATGAGGGACTCCAGGTAGATCACCTGGAAAAACTTCTGGAAACTCTTTTACTATAGGAACTAACTAATATGAGGTATCTCAATACTAGAGTCATTAACTCAGACTAAGTGATAGACACACCCCTTGGAAACTAACTTCCTTGCCTTAAGGTACGAAATTAAACAACCTTTAGGCACTGCTGAACTACTTTTCCACTCTAAGACTGGCTCATTAGGAATCTGGAACTTGACAACTCGAGTTCTACAATCAATGGAGGCATAACAGGCATGAAGCCAGTCCATACCTAGAATGATATCAAAATCTACCATGTCTAACTCAATTAAATCAACCATAGTGTCTTTGTGATTGATGGAAATGACACAATCACGATATACTCGCTCAGCTAGAATGGATTCCCCAATAGGTGTAGAAACACAAAAGGGTTCACAGAGTTTCTCAGGAATAACATCAAACTTATTTGAAACATAAGGGGTTACAAAAGATAAACTTGCTCCTGGGTCTAGCAAAGCATAAACATCAAAAGTAAAGACTTTGATCATACTAGTGACAACATCTGGAGAGTTCTCTTGCTCATGACAACTAGTGATCGCATAAAGCCGGTTTGCTCCTCCTCCAGTACCGGATGTAGCTCCTCTAGGTGTTGCCCTATCTGGTGGAGCAACTGATGAAGATTGGGCTCTATTGCTCTAATTTCCGCTACCTTGCCTATTCTTAGGGCACTCTTTCATGAAGTGACCCTCTTGCCCATGAAACAACCTGACTGGCCATCACGACAATTACCTGGTTGGGTTCTACCACACCCAGCACATGCAGAAGCCTAGTTACCTCCTTGTGCCACACTACCCTGAGACTGTGTAGGTCTATCTTTAAAGTTCTGCGAATTCTGACCATTATACTCACATTTGTTTCTGGGTGCAGATGCACTAGTAGATGATGGAGCATGTCCCTTTTGCTTTTGCTGAAAGGACAAACGGTTCACATTAATTTTCTGCTGCCCGGACTCATTACCTGTCTTAGCTTTCTTATTTCTAAACTCCTCCTTATCCCTCAACTTCTCTTCTTCAACCTGCTGCACATAGACCATCAACCTTGATATATCTATGTCCCCAACTAGCATCGCTGCCCTGCCCTCTTTTCTTGATTGACGGGACAACCCAGCAACAAACAGACTCATTCTACTCCTCATATCCGCAACCATCTCTAGAGCATAACGGATAGTTGGGTGAACTTCAACCCATACTCATGAACAGTCAAGAAATCCTACTTAAGGGTAAGAAATTCTCGCACCTTCGCCTCTTTCAGTTCTCGGGGGAAGAAACTCCCTAAGAAGGCCTCCTCAAAACATATCCAACTCACAGGTTGTGCATCCTCAACTCTACCCTTTTTCCACTGGTCGAACCAAGTCCTAGCAACATTCTTCAGTTGATATGCAGCTAGTTCAACTCTTTCAGTATCGGCAACATGCATAGCCTCAAATACCTTTTTCAGTTCCTCAACAAAACTCTTTGGATCCTCAGTAGTTCTTGAACCAGTAAAACTTGGAGGATTCATCCTCAAGAACTCTCAGATCCTTGAAGTATCAATCACTTCCTGTCTAGCTCCTTTTTTTTGCCCAGCTTGATTGGTCACAACTTGGCTCAACATTCGGATAGCCTCACGGAACTCATCATTGGTAACCTCTCCTTGGGGTTGCACTTCAGGTGCATTGGGTACCCCTTTCTCCTCAACATTCCTCCTAGCAGGACGACCTCTGATAGTTTTTCGTGGCGGCATGATTATCTGAAAACACGTGCAAGCACGAATTAGAAGGACACTTTTTAGAGATCAAACCCTAACGCACGAAATAAGTGTAAAAGAAGTGAGCTAATTTTCTTAAGTATTGCAGCCTCCTAATTATAGATGTGGCGCGCTTCACACCGATAACTAGGAATCTACAGACACGGCTTCATAGACTCCCTAGGACTCTTGAACTCTGTGCTCTAATACCAAGTTTGTCACGCCCTGAGCCTAATCCCTGGACGTGGCCAGCACTCAAGAACCATTATTGGCCCCAAACGAACCCTTGACCTGGCTTACTTACTCAATGGAAGAATCTAAGAATTATTACAATGATCAAATGCACTTACTCAAATGTTAAATAAAATAACTTAGAATGTTTAAAGGTCAACATTCCACTTGGCCAAAATGGCAACTCAAGTCTTAACATATGAAGTGATAATGTAAAGACAACTGAACTACTAACTGTCTGACTGTCTATGAAGCCTCTAAAACAAAGAGAATGTCGGGATAAGACCCCTGACCATCCTAATAATGAAATACTGAAAGCAAAGTGAAAGGAGTCCTCCAAAATGCAATGAGGCTCACCAACTGACTCTGAGTGCTCAACTGGATCAACGAGATGTTGGATGTTGATCCTGGTTACCTACGTCTGCATCCTAATAAGATGCCGGCCAATTGGCATCAATACATTTAATGTACGAGTTTGTGAGTTGGAATGCTAAACATAACTCAAGCTTGGAAAGAATCTGAAAGAAACACTTACCTTGGCATTACTCAATTCCTGAATAACTTAACTCAATATAAAGCAATAAAACACATGTAATATATAGAAAGCTTGTAAAACAGTAGAAAACAACTTAGTTTGTTAAAGGAAATGCAATAACAACACAACTTTACTCATATAATAAAGTAATATAATTTATGTGGGAGATTCTCTAACTGACAACCATCACTATGAGCCTAAGTGGTGATACAACGTCTTGCTGACGTTGCCAGAACTGTCCTATACTTTGCCGTCATATAGAACGCTTAACTAAGTGGATCCACTAGTCAATGTTAAAAGCATCTTAAGGAGTCATCTAAAAAGTATGATCCTTTACTATCTGTTGACACCCAATTTTGGCCGTCCACAATATAAATTAATCATCGAGCTTCTTAAATTCCAAACGATTTGAAATAATTGACGTAATAAAATTCAAAAATATTTATTTAGTTATTTTAAATAGTTTAGACACTTTTTATATTTTTTAAATAATATATATGTTTACATAATTACTATATTTTATGAATATTCGAAAATCGCCTAAAAATATTTTGTTTTTAATTGGATATTTTGTTAATTAGTTTGGCCTAATTATAGGCTATATTTTGAGCTAATTAGTTTATAATTAAGTTAATTATTTTTTTTTGTTTAGATTAAGAAGCTCGTTAGTCAATTATATTAATTCGTCTTACTTAATTACTAGCCAAATTTATTAAAAAATATCAATTTGGCTACATTCCTAATTCATTGGCTAAATTCGTAATGCAATTGACCACTCAATTCGATTAAAATTGTAACTCATTAGCCAAATCTCCCAAAACCTTTTTTGGGCCTTTATTTTACAACTTTCAGCAGCCCATTCTTTGTTTAAACACAATACTAAAGACCCAACCCATTCCCTTTACCAAAATACAATCAACAACACCAAACGACCCCACCCCTATACTCTTCGCTCTTCTTCTTCCAATGAAACCCTGAACTTCAGAAAAATAAAAATCCCAACAGTCCAAGCGAAATCCAGCAACGAAAATCCAATACTGCAATGCAGTCCATCAGCAAAATTGAGCCCAGCTCTTGCGTTTTCTCTCTCTCTATTGTCGTGCAAGAAGACGTTGAGAATTTTTCTGGTGGAGCGATCTCCTTCCGAGTTCGTCCTTGCTCCAAGATCGAACAACTCCATTCATGTTTCCATTCGAATTCGTACTAAATCGAGTTGGCAACCTTATCTTCCAAGAAATTCAAATTTCAAATTTCAAAAGCTCGATCCAAATCCCTCCCGATTTCCCCCCTCATTTTTCACCCTTCATTCTCATCTATATAAGCTTCCATTTTCTTCATTGTTAGTTTAGACAAAAAAGGGTTGGGAAAAGTTGGATTTTTCTACTGATAGAGATAGAGAGAAATAGATATAGAAGAATCTAAATATATAATCGAAATAGCAAGGAAGACCTTTTTTCGATCTTTTTCATTTTCACTCGCTTTCTTTGTTTATCGGAATCTTCAAGGTTTATGCTTGTGATGGTGAAATCGTTCCCAAAATCTCTAGTCCCAGTCGCTGCCCGGAAAGAGGTGATTGCTCTTCTTAATTTTCATTCACTTGGTTCTTCGCTGTTTCATGTCAATATTTAAGTGTCTTTACTGGTGTTCTAGTTTTCAACATCTAAATCAGCTTAATGATTGTCTCTGTGTTATTTTATAACTTGTTCTTGTTAGATTTCTGAAGTTTTGGTGGTTGAATGTTATCTTGATTTGTCTATTTCATCCTAGTTTGTACATAAAGGAAGTTGTTTAAGCCTAATTAAGTTTCATGGAACCGATTATGATCTCGTCTTCACTTATGGTATTAACTTTTGATTCCGAATCCATCTTGTTAATGTTTAGCTTAAATTAAATCCCATTTCGAGTTATTGTATGCAATTTTCGGTTGGCTATTTGTTTAAGCTCATGGGCTGCCTTTTTGAGTTTCTGCTTTTTCATTATGTTGTTGTGTTGTAGTACGTTGTTTAGATGATTCCTCTATCATCAATTGATATCGTTGCTAAATGTTCAAGGTTACAATTTCTTACAAATACTGCATATGTTTTCCCTATTGTGGTAATATTGCTTGTAAATGAAATGAGTCTATTTGGAATTATGATGGGGTATCATTGTGTGAATATCTTTTCTTATTATTTTAGAAAAATGGTTAGGATCATTATGTCTATGAAATGATTTGGTCACATGCCAGACACCTGTAGCGTTATTTGGAATGGTTCTGTTCTTTTTGACAAGTTTCTTGAGTTGTGTGTTGTACTTAAATTTTCAGATTTTTGCATAGGTGTTTTTTTTACTGTGACAATTTAGGTGTTTAATTTGTTTGTTTGTTTTAAATTAGCATATGTTAAAATTGTGTTGTCATCCCAAGAAAAATAGTCCCCTTGATTAGTTTACATCTAGTTGGTTGTTGTGCAATTGTTATCTTTCAATTAATGCATGTTTGTTTCCCCTTTAAGAATGACTCTAGAATCTGATTATGCCGTTTCTCTTTGTTCCATTTTTATTTGTACAAGCCAACAGTTAATCAGTTGTTACTTGCTCCTTAGTATTTATTCTAATCCTTGTCATTTTTCTTGCATGAGCCCCCTCGGATTGAGTCTTTTGGACTTTTTTCATCATCTCCTTATATTTTCGAGTATCGAGTCAGCCCTCCGGTGTTCAAGAGCGAAATAGAATTGACGTACAGGGCTGGAAAACATAAAAATGCAAGTGTTCGGAGCAAAATGAAAGGTTGTATAAACTTCGTATACAACAGTATATATGAAATATGCAGAATATATAGTGATATACAACAGCAATATACATTGTGTACTGTCACAAAAATGGGTTAAAAGCCCTCCCGAAATTTCAGCCTTGTGTTGTATCGTAATTGGGCCAACTGTCCATCTTTATTTGGTTATTATTTGTCTTATTACTTTAGGACAGGTGAAATTGGGCCTAAAGCCCAAAAGAAAATTATTTTTTAATGATAATCAATGACAGGTGCAAATGGGCTAAAAGTCCCAAAATAGAAATTCGGCCCAAGTCTTGGCCTAGGCGAATAGAAAACCAGACTTGGCCCAAAAATCACTCTTTTTGTTTTATCTGTTTTGTATTTGTTTATTTGCTAGTCAATTTTAAGGTTTTTCTAATTCGATTTCCCCAAAAGATAGTCGTTTCTAGATTTTCTAAAGACTAAATAATCATACTTATTTTACTACTTAAGTTACTTTGAAAAAATATTTAATTTAAGAAATCCCTTATACTATCTCTCTTCCCCTTAAAAATAATAATATTCAAGTGTTAACTTGTTTATTTCCTAAACTTGTCAAACATGCTTTTATTTTAAAACCAATTATCCAAATATGTTAATTACTGGATAACCGTGTGTTAGCGGATATTTCGGGTGTTTTTAAACTCTTCCCGAAATGCTAATATGAACCTCGAACCCTCTTTTAATATTTTCATTAGATTTTTGTTTTAATCTTTTGGAAAAATAATTTTCTTGATTTTTCTTTAAAAATTAAGTGGCGACTTTTAAAAACCACTCTAATTATATTTTTTTAAATAAAAATAGAGTGATGACTCCGCTGAGGAATTGAATGAGTTCTAACCTTAAAATTAACTTATTTGGTTATTTGTTTAAATTGCTTAATTGTTTCAATTCTTGTATATTATAAATTGTGCCATTCATGACATCGATTCCGCCAAATGACAAGTAGTTTGCATTAGAAAAAAAGGTGATTACGTGGCTTACCACGGCTATCCTTCAGAAAATACCATTTGAATTCATTTGAAGTGATAAACGAATAGTTGGCTTGTGGTCATCCAACGTCGTTTATTAGACTTCACCCCGTAGTTTGTCCGACTCGGGTAACCAGGTCTTATGTAAACCAACTCTTAGTCAACTAGTGTGAAGCGAAACCAAATTTATTTTAGCGCATTGAACTAAGATGACCCAACACCCAAGGTGTGTTGGGCCCATTAGAAAGACCACTTTGAGTCCAAAACGGCCCATGGCCTAAACAGACGATCATATTTATGTGTTTAAATTTGAAGGATGTATACGTTGTTTGAAAAATCATTGTTCCTTGGGGGTTGGGAGTTTAATAGTTTGTTCTAGTCGAAGAAGGAGTTGTACAATCTACTATTCCATCCAAAATGTGAACATCCGGAGATGACAAGAAATCAAAGGCAAAGGACCTTCCGTGGAAGCACAATTTAGGATTGTACCCCTATGCGAGATTGATCATTTGTATCCCTTTTCCCTATTATGTATCATCATTCAGCTTATTCATAAAATCTGTATAATTTGGGTTTTAGGGGGCAATGAAACGTTTCAAATGACGTATACATCCCTCAAATCGTTAGGCCTACCCTTGGCATAAAAGAGTCACATATCTGTTTAGAACGCACAATATTTGTTTATTTGTTATAACTATTTGTGTGAATATGTTGTTTAATTTGAAGATGTTTTAGCCTACTCTTTTAGAAATTTTCTAGAAAGCCCTAAACACAAATATCAAGTCACTATCAAAAGTGCGTCCAAATACTCTTCGAGTCTTTAGTTTCCCAACAAAATTTGAACTTCATTTTTCACATCTTACCTTCTCATTTCAGAAAAAAGGTTAAGCCTTTATCTCAAATCAAAAAGAGGTTCAAAAGTTGAACTACGTAGTACCTGAATTCTCCGTGAGATACGTAGGCAGCGTCCCATGGCTCGGTCCCTATTTTTAGAAATTTTATCTTTTCCAACTCTTGTAAGGAGAATAGAGTTTCATATAAATCAAAATATGACAATGAAAGATACAATCAACTTTGTCTCGACTAAAGTTGACACCTTTGATTCACTAAGCTCAAAATCAAATAGACAAATTTATGTCTATTTAGTCATTTCTTTAAATACGTGGGATAGTTTATCTTCGAACGAAGCAACTGTTGTATGTTTGCACCAATGTGTGATATCTTGTACTATTTATCACCTTCCGACTCTAACACGTTTACCTTTTGAGTTATTTTTCTTTTGTCAGGTGCTTAGAACTGATCTGTGTTGATAAGCTGGCTAAACACCCTTATTTTACAAAATCTAAGGCTCCCAAAGATTCATTCCTCGATCAAAGTTCGCAAAAAGGAAAGACAGTAATGGGTGATAACAATGAAGAGATTAGCTTGACGGATGTTGTTGTGTCTCAGCCCACTATTGCTGATCAAAATGAATTAATTATGCAGATGATGCAACAAATCGCCGAAATGACGGTCGAAATGCAAAGGAGGCAAGCTTTGCCTAATTCAATTTTTGCTTTCAACCCTCCAGGGGATGGAAGACATCCACTCCACTCTCCTCCTCCAAGCGCAGAACATGTTCAGAACCCACCCTCTAACCCCGCTCAAAATCCCCCAACCATCAACCTAACCGCTCTAAATCCCCATCATGCCTCTGTCTCTTACCAAGCGCCACCTCCTCCTCAAGGTACCAACCCCCAAACCTTCCCTCCTCATCAAAATGTCTACCCGCACGCTTGCCCTCCCCCTCAAAATCAAATTGTTAACAATCCCCAAACCTTCCCCCATCACCAAAATCAGCATACCAACCCGCAAACTTTCCCCCAAAATTACAAAGCCACTAAGAATACCCAGAATCCCTCTATTGTTCCGCCATTACCTCAAAGACTACTTTCCAAATTCCAATTCCAAATGAACCTTATGCCAATTGTTCCGAGCTTGATCACTATGAGGAACAGGAGAGAGAGTGGAGGTCCAAGAAAGAAGCAACCAAACTGAATATAAAAGAAGAGATCAGGAAAGCTATGAAAGAGCTGCACTGTATTCCTGAAGTCGATGGGTTGAGTTATGAGGATCTGTGCATCCATCCGAATCTAGACCTCCCGGAAGCGTTTCAAGTGCCAAAATTTGACACTTTCGAAGGAACAGGGAATCCCTTGGTGCACCTGAGGGCCTACTGTGACCAGCTTGTGGGAATTGAAAGGAATGAAGCTTTATTAATAAGGCTCTTTAGCCGAAGTTTGAATGGAGAAGCCCTGCAATGGTTTACTTCACATGATATAAAGCAGTGGTCTAGCTGGAATGCACTAGCTAAAGATTTTATCGAACGGTTCACTTACAATGTGAAGATCGTTCCTGATCACTATTCTTTGGAGAGAATTAAGCAGAAATCCACTGAAAGCTATCGTGAATATGCGTATATGTGGAGGAAAGAGGCCGCTCGGGTTGGACCTCCCATGTCTGAGAAGGAGATCGTTGAAGTGTTCATACGTATTCAAGAGCCAGAGTATAATGACAGGATAATGTTGCTCATTGGAGAAAAAATTGCGGAGATAGTCAAGGTAGGTGAGTCTATCGAAGATGAGCTTAAAACCGGAAAGATTTCTCGCGTTGCCGCCCCAACCGAATTTTCAGGATTGTTGAAAAGGAAGAAAGGTTATCCTCGAGCTCCACAAAATTCATATCCAGCTTGTTATACCCAATCAGGTTATCAAACTCCACCACCGAGTTACCAAATTCTACCTCCTAATTACCAAACTCCACCACCGAGTTACCAAATTCCACCTCTTGTTTACCAAACTCCACTTCCAAATTACCAAAATACCCATCCATATTACCAAGATCCATCAGTTAATTGTTCAAATGTCCAATCAAGTTACCAAACTCCACCTCCGCACTACCAAAACACCCCTCCTAGCTACCGAGCTCCACAATACCCAAATTTCCAAACGCAAGAACCAACTCACCAAAATCCTCCAAACTACCGTCAAGTACCTTCACATCCAAAAAATAATTACAATCCTCCTCGCCCAAATATTGGGAAGAAACCTTCTAGAGTCTTTACTCCTTTGGTTGAGAGCCGAAAACAACTTTTTGAAAGATTGATATCAGCTGGCCTGATACAAACAATTGATCCAAAAATTATCAATGTCAACTCCAAGCTTTATAGACATGATCTTCATTGTGCTTACCATTCAGGATGTGTTGGGCATATTACTGAGGATTGTATCAACTTGAAACATAAAATTCAAGGCTTGATAGATCAATTGGTCGTCACTTTTCAGACTGCCACTCCTAGTGTCAATAGTAACCCCATGCCGAATCATGGAGGGGTGACTATTAATATGGTTGGAGTGGAAGAAAATTGGAATATGGAGAAAGTTATAATCTCAGCCAACCTTGAAAAGCTAGAGAAAGATGTGTCTCTCCAACCAAAAGAGAGAAATCCAAATTTGTGATCATGACACTTCATCAATCTTTTGCTTTAGTGCCGAAAGAGGGTCAGAACAAACATAAGATCGATCAAGTTTTTTCAAAATCATTGCCTCACGTATATCAATCTTTTCCAATGCAAAATGGTTTAGTGGAAGAAATCAAAAATTGGCTCAAAGGAGGTGATATTGTGCTTGAAAAGATGATCGAGACACTAGTCATACTAGACAGCGAGTCAAATGAGCAAATGCCTAAATGGACATCCACTTTGCTCTTGATTCCTCGCTCGTCTTGGTAGACATAGACAATTTTATATGTTATTTTTAAAAATTGGTGGTGTTTCGAATGAGGCTCGACACCCATCATTTATCCTATTTTTGCCTCACTATGTTTTAATCTCACTCCTCATATTTTGGAAAAGGCAAAATGATTTATCGTCATGACCAAAGTTCTTATTTTCTTATTTTAAATGTAAGCCTCCTTTATTGCAAAATTTGCTTTACTTGCTTTATATTTACTATCTGACAGTATCTATCTATGATTTCAGTGAAAATATTTTCACATCTGTCAATAGCATGTCGTGTCACAAGCTGAATGAACAATATGAGGTAGATGCAGACAAATTTGAGGACTACGATAAAAAGACCATGGTACCCAACCTGAGTTCAGACAGTACGAAAGTCATGATAAGCCGAATCCAGAAGAGATCAGAATAGTGAAGCATGAAAATGATGTACGCATCAAAGAAATCAAAATTGGTGTCTATCTGACAAAAACACAGGAAAGAGAACTCATTAGTTTACTTGGAGAACGCATCGATACATTTGTTTGATGACATCACATGGTTGAGCATGAACATTGGATCTCACAAGTTATCAATCTACTTCAATGCTGTCAAAAGATAACATGTTTGAAGACTCATTTTCTATCATTTCTTTGTAACCGCCTTTATTTGATTGTAATCGTTTATGCTTAGAATTTTTCCTTTTGTAATGAACTATGTTTGACCTGAATTCTCAAGAATGAGATACGTAGGCGGCCTATGTCGGCCGCAGTCACCCCTTCATCCCTTTTAATATTTCTCTGTATTTGAACTACGTTCGACCTCAATTCTCAAGAATGAGATACTTAGGCGACTTATGTCGGACTCGGTCGATTTCTTTGTAAATTTCCTATTTTTGTTAATCCCAGGGGGAACTACGTTTGACCTAATTCCTGCCTCAACGGGATACGTAGGCACCACGACGGCTCTGTCATATTTCCCATAAGATTTCTATTTTTCTTTACAATAGAAACTGGGATAGAATTTTTGAGAGGGACTCACAAATTCTAAAGAGGAAGATATTTTCTCCAACAAGTCAAGATTAAAGATATATTGCGAGTTGCAACTGGGATAGAATTTCTTAGAAGGTCTAAAAAATTCTACAAGTCATAGATCAACAATTCGAGATACCCCAAGACATCTAACTGGGACATAAATTTTTGAGGATGGCCTCAAAAATTCCTTCAAACATCACTAGTAGTTTGTAATAAATTTCGAATATTTTGAGCATATTAGAAGTTTAAAAGCTAACTTCAAATGATCTCTGGCATCGTTAAAGTTCATAGTCAACTGTAGCAATCTCTGACACCTTTGAATTTCAGAGTCAACTGCAAACTTCTCGATTATAGTAGATTTCGGGAGAACATATCAGAAATTTCCCAAGCTTTAAGGATTTTTGGATTCTCCAGAACAAGCTATCAGACACACCAAAGTTTCGAACCAATGTCGTTCATTTAAGCGTGACATGACACTTGGTAGTGACCTTTTTCAATTACAGCTTTTTGAAAACTTTCTCTTAAAGATTTTATCTATATGTTTCAAATATTTTTGCATAAAAAGTTTTGTCTTGTCTATCGAGAAGCAAGAGATCGGAGCCATCAACTAAAGATAGCAAGACAAGGAGCAAGCGATTGAAGAAGTCAACACATATCAGTTTGTTTTAAAAACAAACAATTTTTCTTTAGATGCAGGTCTATAAGATTTCCTTAAGTTCATCATATTTCTCCATTAAACGAATATGGAGAAGTCAAAAGGGTGAGGAGCTCCCCAAAATTGACAACTTTTCTGTGGATGCAGGAAAGTCATTTAAGTTTTTCAGAAGAAAAAGAAAGAGTTTAGAATACGAGTAACAACACCTCGTTTAAATTCCCAGGAAAGCATAAGTCACAACGAAAACAAAGTGTTCAAAATGGGAACAAGTAAAAGCATCATCTCAACATATACAAGCATCCTCGATGACACGAGATTACACTTTTCAGCATCAAGAACGTTTGAGGACTATTCACGAATCTCGTTGATATCAAACGCGGTAATGTGAACTACTATGAGGGACATCGTCTTTACCGCCCGAATAGACATTCCTAGAATATTATCAAATGAGATAATACCATCACCCAGAGGGACATCATTCATTCTATCAATGGAATATCCTCATCCTACCAACGAATCTTCATTTTCATTAACATCATCCTACCGAAGGATCTTCATTATCATTATCCTACCAATGGATCATCAACATTATCCTACCAATGGATCTTCATTATCCTACCAATGGATCATCAACATTATCCTACCAATGGATCTTCATTATCCTACTAATGGATCATCGACATTATCCTACCAACAGATCATCATTATCCTACCAATGGATCATCGACATTATCCTATCAATGGATCAACATTATCCTACCAATGTATCATCAACATTATCCTACCAATGGATCAACATTATCCTATCGACGGATCTTCTTCATCATCATCATTATCCTACCGACGGTTCTTCATTACCATCATCCTACCAATGGTCCTTCGTCAGTATTATCCTATCAATTGATCATTGTCAATCATCCTATCGATGGAGCATCATTATCATCCTATCAATGGAGCATCATCATCATCATATCGATGGAGTAACATCATCATCCTATAATTATCGTCATCCTATCAATGAGCAATCATTATCCTATCAATGAAGCATCAACATCGTCATCCTATTGATGGAGCATCATCATCATCCTATTGATAGAGCATCATCATCATCCTATCGATGGAGCATCATCATCCTACCAATGGATTATCGTCAACTTACTAATGAAGAATCATCATCATTATTTTCATTTGCAAGAATGTCATCAAGAGAGCTATCAACATATTACATCAGTCTATTTCTTATTACTTCATATAAAAAAAGAGTACATTGAAGAATTATATTGCAAATACGAGATATAAGTTTTATTTGCTCAACGTCAAATTGAAAATGACGTCAATTATTTGAAGGGAGCAACTAAGTGTCCACATGGTAAAAGACATTATCTCTCCATTTGAATTACATTTTATGCTAATGAGTTTTATCTCAGTCTTTGTCGAGAGCAAAACAAACCACATGTGCGGACGACATCAAAAGGGATGCAGCACAACGTGAAACTTTTTCTTAGCAGCGAATTGGGACACAGTCCAAAAAGAAATGTCAAACTCTTAGGATGCGAGATGAGGAGCGACTTCCACCACAATCAAACCACACCCCTATCAGAAGGCATGTGGATTTTTCTTTAGGTTCACCGGTTTCAGTTCCTCATCTGGAAAGTTTTGATTTTTCACCGGAAGCAACTTTCCAATCTGAATGACAATGCACCAAGAGCTTTGGAAATTATGTCTGTGTAAGTTCTTACTTATGGATATGAAGAGCTCCACATTCATGGCTGAAAGGTTGCAAGCCTCTTTTTCATACTCGACTTATTTGTCACTCCTCCAGAACCAAAGGTTATCTAGCATAATAGATTTCCTTTTCAATCGATCGATTCGAACTACAAATGGCCTGATTCCTTGGGTTGAAGAGTATCTAGGCGGAATCAATGTTGAAACATCGGTTGCATTCCGACATTCACTCTTAAATCTGATTCTCAAGCATTCTAGTCCCTTCATAATTCGATATCGGAATGACTTTTGAATTTTTCCAAAATTGTGCGTTAAATCAAGCGTATCGAACTACAAGTGGCCTGAATTCTCATATAGCTTGAGATATGTAGCAAACCCATTTTTGGAATTCGGCCATAATTCCTAAAGGCCGTACCAAAGCCCTTTTTCTAAACGATAAAGATGTGGTCGGTCAAAATTGAATTTGTCAATTTCATTTGCCTTGGATTTCTTTCATCAATCCAAGTCAAACGAGGGACAGTTGTTGACACCCAATTTTGGCCTCTACAATATAAATTAATCATTGAGCTTCTTAAATTCTAAACGATTTGAAATAATTGATTTTATAAAATTCAAAAATATTTTTTTTAGTTATTTTAAATAGTTTAGTCACTTTTTATAACTTTTAAATAATATATATGTTTACATAATTATTTATATAATTACTATATTTTATGAATATTCAAAAATCGCCTCAAAAAATATTTTGTTTTTAATTGGATATTTTGTTAATTAGTTTGGCCTAATTATAGGCTATATTTTGAGCTAATTAGTTTATAATTAAGTTAATTATTTTATCTTGATTAGATTAAGAAGCTCGTTAGTCAATTATATTAATTCGTCTTACTTAATTACTAGCCAAATTTATTAAAAAAATATCAATTTGGCTACATTCCTAATTCATTGGCTAAATTCGTAATGCAATTGACCACTCAATTCGGTTAAAATTGTAACTCATTAGCCAAATCTCCCAAAAAAATTTTGGGCCTTTATTTTACAACTTTCAGCAGCCCATTCTTTGTTTAAACACAATACCAAAGACCCAGCCCATTTCCTTTACCAAAATACAATCAGCAACACCAAACGACCCCACCCCTATACTCTTCGTTCTTATTCTTACAATGAAACCCAGAACTTCAGAAAAATAAAAACCCCAACAGTCCAACAGTCCAAGCGAAATCCAGCAACGAAAAGCAAGAACCGCAATCCAGTCCAGCAGCAAAATTGAGCCCAGCTCGTGCGTTTTCTCTCTCTTGTCATGTAAAAAGATGTTGAGAATTTTTCAGGTGGAGTGATCTCCTTCCGAGTTTGTCCTTGCTCCAAGATCGGACGGCTCCCTCATGTTTTCGTTCGAATTCGTACTAAATAGAGTTGGCAACCTTATCTTCCAAAAAAATCAAATTTTGGATTTCAAAAGCTCGAACCAAATTCCTCCTGATTTTCCCCTTCATTTTTCAGCCTTCATTCTCATCTATATAAGCTCCCATTTTCTTCATTTTTAGGTTGGACAAAAAAGGGTTGGGAAAAGTTGGATTTTTCTACTGATAGAGATAGAGAGAAATAGATATAGAATAATATAAATATATAGGAGATATAATCGAAATAGCAAGGAAGACCTTTTTCTTATCTTTTCATTTTCACTCGCCTTCTTTATTTATCGGAATCTTCGAGGTTTATGCTTATGGTGGTGAAATCGTTCCCGGAATCTCGAGTCCCAGTCGCTTCCCGGAAAGAGGGGATTGCTCTTCTTAATTTTGGTTTATTTGGTTCTTCCTTGTTTCATGTCCATATTTAAGTGTCTTTAATGGTGTTTTAGTTTTCAACATCTAAATCAGCTTAATGATTGTCTCTGTGTTATTTTATAACTTGTTCTTGTTAGATTTCTGAAGTTTTGGTAGTTGAATGTTATCTTGATTTGTCTATTTCATCCTAGTTTGTACACTATTTTGCCATGAACATAAAGGAAGTTGTTTAAGCCTAATTAAGTTTCATGGAACCGATTATGATCTCGGTTAATGTTTAGCTTAAATTAAATCTGAATCCATCTTGTTAATGTTTAGCTTAAATTAAATCCCATTCCGGGTTATTGTATGCAATTTTCGCTTGGCTATTTGTTTAAGCTCATGGGTTGCCTTTTTGAGTTTCTATTTTTTCATTATGTTGTCGTGTTGTAGTACGTTGTTTAGATGATTCCTCTATCGTCAATTGATATCGTTGCTAAATGTTCAAGGTTACAATTTCTTACAAATACTGCATATGTTTTCCCTATTGTGGTAATATTGCTTATAAATGAAATGAGTCTATTTGGCATTATGATGGGGTATCATTGTGTGAATATCTTTTCTTATTATTTTAGAAAAATGGTTAGGATCATTATGTCTATGAAATGATTTGGTCACATGCCAGAAACCTGTAGCGTTATTTGGAATGGTTCTGTTCTTTTTGACAAATTTCTTGAGTTGTGTGTGTTTTACTTAAATTTTCAGATTTTTGCATAGGTGTTTTTTTTACTGTGACAATTTAGGTGTTTAATTTGTTTGTTTGTTTTAAATTAGCATATGTTAAAATTGTGTTGTCATCCCAAGAAAAATAGTCCCCTTGATTAGTTTACATTTAGTTGGTTGTTGTGCAATTGTTATCTTTAAATTAATGCATGTTTGTTTCTCCTTTAAGAATGACTCTAGAATCTGATTAAGCCATTTCTCTTTGTTCCATTTTTATTTGTACAAGCCAA
Source organism: Solanum lignicaule (assembly GCA_029582545.1). Taxonomy (NCBI): domain Eukaryota; kingdom Viridiplantae; phylum Streptophyta; class Magnoliopsida; order Solanales; family Solanaceae; genus Solanum; species Solanum lignicaule. Next base: position 10,417 of record JAJOOF010001264.1, on the reverse strand, counting down.
CAGTTAATCAGTTGTTACTTGCTCCATAGTATTTATTCTAATGTTTATCATTTTTCTTGCATGATCCCCCTCGGATTGAGTCCATTGGACTCTTTTCATCATCTCCTTGTATTTTCGAGTATTGAGTCAGCCCTCCGGTGTTCAAGAGCGAAATGGAATTGATGTACAGGGCTGGAAAACATAAAAATGCAAGTGTTCGGAGTAAAATTAAAGGTTGTATACACTTCGTATACAAAGGTATACATGAAATATGCAGAATATATAGTGATATACAACAGTAGTATACACTGTATACTATCACAAAAATGGGTTAAAAGCCCTCCCGAAATTTCAGCCTTGTGTTGTATTGTAATTGGGCCAAATGCCCATCTTTATTTGGTTATTATTTGTCTTATTAGTTTAGGACAGGTGAAATTGGGCCTAAAGCCCAAAAGAAAATTCAATTTTTATGATAGTTTAGGACAGGTGCAAATGGGCTAAAAGGTCCAAAATAGAAATTAGGCCCAAGTACGGGCCCAGACGAACAGAAAACCAGACTTGGGCCCAAAACTCACTCTCTTTATTTTATCTGTTTCGTATTTGTTTAATTGTTTATTTGCTAGTCAATTTTAAGGTTTTTCTAATTCAATTTCCCCAAAAGATGGTCATTTCTAGATTTTCTAAAGACTAAATAATCATACTTATTTTACTACTTAAGTTACTTTGAAAAAATATTTAATTTAAGAAATCCCTTATACTATCTCCCTTCCCCTTAAAAAAATAAAATAATTCAAGTCTTAAAGTTGTTTATTTCCTATACTTGTCAAACATGCTTTTATTTTAAAACCAATTAGCCAAATAAGTTAATTACCGGATAATCGCGTGTTAGCGGACATTTTGGGTGCTTTTAAACCCTTCCCGAAATGCTAATATGAACCCCGAACCCCCTTTTAATATTTTCATTAGATTTGTGTTTTAATCTTTTGGAAAAGTAGTTTTCTTGATTTTTCTTTAAAAATTAAGTAGCGGCTCTTAAAATCCAGTCTAATTATATTTTTTTAAAATAAAAACACTATCCATGATGGCTATATGGTTTATGGAGACTTGAGTTAATATGAACTCGCATCCCCATATTGGTGCTCAATACTACTCCCAAAAATATACTTAGCTCATATGTTTTTAAATCAAAACTTCTTTCTTTTGTTTGAGATAATTACTCAAAACTTTAGCTTAAAAGCTCTCTTGGAAATTGGTGTTCCCTTTCTTGTTCAAATGTGAAAACATTTTAAAACTCTTCGGGAATACATAGTCCTCATATACTTCTTTGAAGAAATGAACTTCAATCCTTACTCTTTACTCTTTACTCTTTACTTAACTTGAACTTTAAGTCTTTAAACAAAGTTAAAATGTTTGTAAAAGACTTTTGAAAATTTTATAAATTTCTCTTAACTTTGCTTGACTTGACTCTTAGCTTTCCTTGAATTGAATTATGGATTCAAGGACTGTGATTTGTGATAGGAAAGATCTCATGATGTTTAGGAGTGTTTTTAGATAGCTAAACATGAGAAAAGATCAAGAAATCACCGTCTTGGAACAAGTCTGCCACACAGAGTTTCATTTAAATAATTAATTGTGAAAATAACTTTTGAAACAGAGGAGTCCGCGTCCTAACCGCGACGCGAAGGAGATTTTTGTGCACTGGGGGAGCAACTTGCTCGACAAAACCTGCTCCACTGTTTCCTTCTTCGTTTTCCAGCCTCAATTCGCCTAGATCCAGTTCTTTTCTCCATATCTCTTTAGGTTCAGGTACCCACAACATATACACAAGAATCTAACTCAAAACAACACTAATAATCAATCTTAAACTCTCAAGAACTCCTCAATCACATCCCAAATTCAAGAACACACATCAAGAACATTCAAACTTTCAACTTTTAGGACGAATTCATGCTGAATTAATCATGTTTGGTGCGTGGGTGAACAAACCCAACACTATGAGAGTCTCACATACCTATAGGGATCACCCCTTGACTAAATCCACAAGTGATTCTTGAAGATCTTGACGATTATTGCTCCTTCTCCTTTTTTCTCTTCTCTCAAAACCCTAACTCTTTTTTTCCAATTCGCACAAACTGAACCAATTCAGTTTTGACCCTTAATTAATCCACTAAAACGAATTAAAATAATAGGGTATGGAAAAGACCAAAACAACCTTTGAAAATCCGGGTTGGACATTTCCTTGTTTGAACAGCCCAACTTCCAATGTACATAACTCAGCCATACGAACTCGGAATCGCGCAAACTTGGCGGAGTTGGAAAGATTATTCCAAGGGCTTTCCTACTATATCTGGAAGTACACCTAACTCATCTTGAGTTAGGAGTTATGGCCGTTTGAAGTTGACCAAACCTCAACTTATCCTAACTTAACAAAATTTTCAGATTTTCATTCTTTCCAAAAATGACCATTTCCAATTCTTAGCTTCTTCCTAGTTATCTCAAATTGCGAGATGTTACAATGATCTTCAAAAGAAGGATGTAGTCGATGTTTAACACTTCGTATTCACCAAGGCATTATCAACTTCAACCTTTGAGAAGTTGAGATAAAGATTGAAATACGTCATCTTCGAGTTGTTAAGTGATGTTTTAATCAGGGGGAGTATAATACGCGTTGCACTCTTTTTCCCTTAGCCGAGGTTTGTCCCACTGGATTTTTCCCGGTAAGGTTTTTAATGAGGCAGCTATCAATGCGTATTACAACTTACAAGATATGTGTACTCTTTTTCTTTCACTAGGATTTTCCCATTGGCTTTCCTAGAGGTTTTAACGAGGCACATTATAAATCAAGATATGAACATCCAAAGAAAAATTATGAACGATTATGTATACTTGATCTTTTACTAAATTTGTGCGCTTACATGGACATCCAAGGGGGAGTGTTGTAAATAATTTATTTGTGGATGTCAAGTGATAACATCACCTTGCTACTATAGCAATATGTATTTGTGGATGTTTTGTGGTAACATCACCTTGCTACTATAGCAATATGTATGTGTGGATGTTATGTGGTAACATCACCTTGCTACTATAGCAATATGACTATTCCAAGTCATATTGCCTATCAGGGGCGGATCTACATGGAAAGGTGGGGGTGCCACGGCACCCAGTGATCTCGGAAAAAACGTTGTATATATGTGTATATATATATATATATATAATAATTTTATATATATTAACTTTGCCACCCAGTTACTGAAATGCTAGATAGTTCAATTGGGGAAGGAGGCCGCCTGCCACACCTGCAATGCGGGTTCGATCCTCCCTATATGCACCTATTCTTTTTGTGTGCTCCTTTTTTCCTTCTTTTTTTTTGGTCTTTTTCATTAATGTGTAAAGGGCTTTAAAAAAAATTTCTCCATTCATTCATTCTTATTTATTTACTATTCTTTATTAATTCAAATTGACTCCTTTTCACAATTAATTTTAATTTTTTTTTACTTTCTCTTTCACTAATTATTAATCTCTTGATATGAGTGTTACATGTTTATTCTTTATCAATTAATGACTACTGAATTATGAATGTCAAATAAATATTATTAAGAATATATTTAAATAGTTAGTTTTTAAAAAATATAAGTTTTTAAAATGATGAATATTATTATTAGAATATTTTTTAATTTAAAGATTCTTTCGATCTTCACTGACGTTCTTGCTAAGTAAGAGGACTAGGCTGAAACTATATTTTTTATTTTTTCCCTACTCTATATCCCCAACAACACATAAAGTCAATGGAATATGAATATATTAAGTTGATACTATTAGATGGTTTATACAAGCTCAAATTTTAATGTGAAATTATTTTTTTCCCTCAAAGTTTCAGCGAATAAGACATCTAATTCCAAAAAGTAAATAAAAATTGAATTTTTTTAGTTATCTCTTATCTCAAAATATCTAAAATAAATATCAATAACATACATATTTGATCGATTTGTTTATAAAAATCAAAAAAATTAATAACCCAAATTGTAACCCAAAATTAAAGCAACCGATTATTTTATCTTTCTTGAACGATATGACACCCACGACCTCCAAATCCTAGATCCGCCACTGTTACCTATAAAAGGGCATTGAAATGATAATGAAAATATACGCCCAAAAATAGTTACTACTCTTATTTCTACTTTTTGATTTACTTTGCTCTCTTCATATGATTTTAATATTCTGTCTTCATTTTATAACAAGAATCTATTAGTTGATTTAATAGAATATTCAATTTCTTAGTTTTGGTAAGTCTAATACTTTAACAATAAGAGTTGTCTACTAGTTTGTTTATGATTATTAAAATTTATATGAGAACATTTTTCATTCATATTTTCTGCTTGCATGAATCTCTCCAAAAAGAACATAACACCAACCACATTTATGAATTAAACTAGTAAATTTAATCGCGTTTCGCGCAATATATTAATAAAATTTGAAAACTGATCTTTTATAAATTAATTTGAAACTGATGAAAGAATTTGTTTTGCTTAAATCCATAACTTATTTTTACCTATAAACAAATGATACAAAAAAATAAAATGAATCTTCAAAATAAGTTAAAAACACCATAAAAAATTATCAGAAGAAAAGATAATCATCTTTTTGAATTAGGTTTTCCCCATAAAAAACACAGGACTATGATCCTATGTAGGGATATTTATTTATTTATTTGAAGACATGTTATATATTTAAATTTGATTAAAACTAATTTATTTCAAGTGATAAGTTTAATTAAATACTGCAATTATTCTTATACATGACAAGTATCAAATTAAACTCATTTTTGTTCTAATTAACTTTCAAGAACAAAACAGACTAAATTAAGATACAGTGTAAATTTCAAGTCCTTCACATATAATTTTAAAAAGTTAAATGTTACGATAAAATATATAGTTGAACACGATAATCTATACTTCTATATGATAAACATAAATAAAGTTATTATAAAATAACTTTTCTTTCGCCAAACTTATATATTTAGAGAGATGAATGAATGATGCATCAAATACATTATTCTATTGAATCATAATAATTATGCTCTTTTTTTTTTTGGAATAATTCTTTATTTTATTTGAAAACCAACATATGATCATGAAAAATTGAAATCCTAGTTGAAGTTTTATTTCAAATTTAAATTGTGTTTTTTATCCCACTTATCATTTTTGAAGTTGTATTTAACTACATTCAAATATGAATAGTATTCCAAATATTTTTTGCAATAAGTATAACAAAACACATCTCAATTTTTCTAAATACCAAATAACAAAAAACAATTGAAATCTATGTTCGAACACCTACTTAAAACATGAAAAAGTCATTTTAAGAATGTCAAAATTGTGAATTGACTTTACATATTTAATATCATTTGCATCTTCTTTACTCGTTATGTTCTTCCTTTTTCGTTATTTGATATCACATCAATTGCACATTGAAACTTGTTTTAAAAACTTTGTAACCTATGAAAAATTACCATTACATACAATTCAAAGTCAATATTAAAAAACAAAGAAAATTAGTGATGGCAGAATGAGACGATTGAAAAGAAAAAAATATTAACAAAAATGTGACAATTGATATAGCTTTATTATGGAAAACATAACGGTTATTTTCCTATTTATACAAATAAAAATTGAGCAATGAATAAAAACACTTATTATTATTTTTGAAAATGATAGAGTGATTTTATTTTTTATGCAATTAATTTAAAGATAAACAAAGAATAGAAATCTTTATTAATGAAAATATTTCAACAAATAAACTAATAGCATTTGTCATATTAGAAACTATAACTATATCAACAACATATCCAGTGAAACCCCACTAAGTGGGATCTGAGGAGGATAAACTGTACACAGACCTTACCACTACCTCGTGAAGGTAGAGAGGCTGTTTCCGAAATTAATACATTATTTTCTACTTTAAAGACTTATAAGAATAGATCTATAGAATGCAGGTAATTAAAACAAATGATAACCATGATCTGAGCTATCAACATCTGAGTTGGTACTACCTTCATGACTTTCTTTCTTCACCACTTTCATTTCTTGAACTGTACTTGTATTACTCTTAGGACTTCCCTCTTTCATCTTCTTATGATTCTCTCTTTTTTTTCTCCATTCACTCTTCCTTTTCCATTGTCTCACTAACAAAATCCCCAAACTTAGAAACACAGCCATAGTGCACCCTCCTCCTATGATCACAACTTCAATTAGTACCCAATGATCCCCCTTTCCTTGTGGCAATATTGACCATATTGCAGCAATATAAGCTGATGCCATAAATAATGTTGAAATCCACATTACTTTATGTGTTGCCACCATTAATTTCATCATTGTTCTTCTCTTGAATGGGATAACACTAACAAGGACATTAACAATTCCAAGGGAAAGGAAAAGTGCCACAATGTTACATACCAAAAACACCTTAAACGCGGTTTTTTTACCCAATAATGCTTTTCCATTTTCTTCATTAAATCCACCAGGAGGATTAACACCAGCAGCAAATGTCACAGTTGCTATTAGTACTGCAACAATTGTTATCGTTTTTCTTGCATTCCTTAGACCTTCACTTTGGAGCTTGATTTTTTTTGTCCTAGTACCGCTATAATTATGCTTCCTTTGATGATGATGATTACTATAATAAGAATGTTGAGATGATGAGGACGGAGAGTGAAAACCAGTAGTTTTTCTTTGCCATGATGATCCCAAAATTGGTGATGCATCTACCTGTTGGATGTCTTGAAAATTTGGTGGTAATTGGTCACATCTTTTGGCACCAGCTTCTTGTAATGCAGGGATGATTGCAAGAGCACCAGAGTTACTTGCATCTGCTTCAACTACATCTAATGATGTATATCCTTTTTGATTCAAAGCATTTACTTCAACACCAAGCTTAAGTAGATAAATAATCATCTGAAAAGAGAACAAGTCATGTAGATATAATTAGTTTTGAGCTTTAGTAGAGTAACTCTGTTTAGCAATCCAGGAAACTAATTTCATTAATCATGAATAGTTACTTAATTAGAAAAGACTCAAATATGCCATCGAGTTTTTAATAAAAAACTCATCTATGTTAAGTTTTTGAGTTTTGACTGCAAATTCAAACATTACATATAACCACAAAAATGTAACAAAGTCTTTCTTAAACTCTGTGCGTTCAATCAAAACACCTTCACATAAAATGAAATGGCTAGAGTAAAGAAAACTTACGGTGGTGAGTTTCCTAACAGTAGCCAAATGTAGAATGGTGTTTCCATCAGTATCTTGATAATTCATGAGATTTGAAACATCAAGAGTCTCCATCAAGAACTTGAGTACTTCAAAGTGATTGTTCTTGACAGCCAAATGAAGAATAGTCTCACCATGTTTTGTTGTCATTTCAGAAGATTCAAGACTCACCGAGAGTATCTCAGCTATAATGTTCACTCTTCCTTTAATGACTGCCCAATGAAGTGGAGTTCTGCCTTCATTATCTTGTAAACCAGTAAGGTCCATGTCTAGCTTTAGCAATTCTCTTGTTATATCTAAGTGCCCTTTGCTGCATGCTATATGTAAAGGACTGCAACCATTCATCAACTCACCCTTTTTCCAAGCAAAATCAGGTCGAACTTTAACCAATTCCTTCACTACTTCTGCAATCAATTGTTTGACAAAATAAGGATCTTTGGTACTAATGAAAATGTTTTTTGTTCAAATACTTTTTGGCTGCTATATAGCGAGATGTTCTTATAAAAACATATACGTATGATATAACATAACATGAAAAGCAGTTCCAAAAAAAACTTGATTATTATAATAAAATGCTATTATATAGGATGACAGTTAAGTACAGACATCTGACCATATTCCCTTTTGCATGACATTTAAAAAATTACAAGTACTGAAATATTTTACCCTTTATCTCAATTTAATAAATATGCACTTTATTTATGTAGTTAAAATTATTTACTTTCAAGTTTTTTAAGAATAATTAATAATCAGTGGGAAATGAAAAAAATATTTATTTTATTTTTGTTTTCCAAAATGACAAATATTTTGGACTAAATACTTTTAGTAGTCATGATACTTTGAAAAAGACACAGGGACTATTTAGATATTTTCAAAACTATATTACCCTCAAACAATTGTTTTAAAAGGCACGGTCACAAAACAAGGCATAAGCATCGTGGCGCTTGATATAGCCTCGTGGTCGTGGATCATAAATTTTTAATATTTATAAATTAATATAATAAAAAATATAAAACTAGATGGAAATTATAGAAATTTTAATAAAGTACATAATACTTAAAAATATATATAGAATTGTTTCATCTTAAATGTTAATCAAAATCAACAATGGACTGGAAATATTTTTTTTATCTCAAAAAACTAATCAAAATTGTTTTTTTAAACAATTGAGTAGAGATTTATAAACGAAGGATCCTACAATCAAAAACATCAAATCAGAACAAGTGATGAAGAATGACATCGTTTTGCTTTGCAGTTTGCACATTGATAATTTCCTTTCTTTAACCGGTGAAAGGTGAAGAGAAAAAGCAAAATTTAGGATTAGGAATAAAATATATATTTAAATATTTAAGTTTTCTTTTAACTTCTTTAAATTTAATAAAAAGTTGAATATTGAGTTTTTTAGTATTAATTTAAGGACTTGTTTCACAATTTTAATTTTAATTTTAATTAGGAGAGGTTTTCTGAACATAAAATTCGTTCAACGTCTAAATATACGTCCAGACTAATGGAATTTATATCTCAAAGTACCTTCGCCTCTGCAAATATTCACAGTGCTATTTAGTACGCTCGCCCTAAACTCAAATAAAAAGTAGCTGCACAGATTTAACAGAAACACATGCATGGATAATTAAATAACTTGATCAACAATTGATAATTTATTAAATTTACGAAGATTCACACGTAGAAAATGATCAAAAGTGCACAATTGTATTCATTAAATAAAGGTTATATGTGTAACTGAATATTATCACAAGAATCTCATTAAAATTTATCAATATTTTCATAGAATAAAAGCACAAATTTTCCAAATTAAATTAAAAAAGAGGATAACGACAGGACACTCGTTTCTTAATGAGGACTTGCCCCAGACGTAGACTTTGGCCGTCTGAACATTTGAAAATACAGACCATTTTCGCAGTTTTATTTGATTTGATTTTTATATTAAAAAATAATTTTTTACTTGTTTATTTTAATAAGTTAAAATAGATTTATTCTTTTTTTCTTTCAAGATTATGCTTATTATTAAGTAACTATATGGTAAAATAGTAGTTGAATTAAGATTTTAAAAAATAATAAATAAGAATAATTTAATAAAATAAGTTAAGGGAAATAATGTTATATCAATAAAGATCAAATAAAATGAAAAGAAAAGAGTACAACATTTTAACATGTAATTTTAACTGGACATTTATCGAAATTATGTTACGATTTAGACAATTTTGAGTTAAGAGAATAGTTACGTAAGTTTTTTTTTCCCACTGTTTATGGTGACACCGTTAAAAAAACAAAAAAATAAATTTAAGTGGGTAAATATACATGTCTTTACTCTTAAGTTAAATTAAATATAATAATAACAACAACAACAACTTCAAGAATGATGTATATATTATCACGTCATCCCTTGATTTACCTTAATCGCAATAATAATTGGAAAAAAAAAATTGTCCACAGAAGTCAACGTCATATACAAAATTAGGTGTTACGAAATAATAAGAAATAAATGTGTCAAAAAAATCAATTTTTTACGTGTTCTTTTGGCATGTTGAAAATTATTTTCTCATCTTTGATCAGTATTTTTCTACTTTGATGAAAATAATATCTACTTACTTTAATATATCAACTACATTTGTCTATTCTATAAAATTTGCTTCTACCGACACCATTAATTAGGAGTCCAATTCCTTTTTAACTAATTACGACCACATACTCAAATCCAACACTCCATTCATCGTACACTATAACAAATTAAAAAGACATTTATTGGTAATAAATTTTCTTTTTTAACGATAATATTTATATCTGTAAAAATATTTGGTGGCACTTGAGCTAATGTTATTGCATTCAAAGTCACTAAAGTTTTGAATAATATTTGTATAAAATGTTGATTGTATATTCATATTATATTACTGCCACTAAATATAATATAACGATAATTATATTATTATCATAACATCTTTCATTTGTTGAAATGATTAAAAACTGATTTTGGTTCAAGAACAACTTTTATCTATGCTTATTATTAATTAGAGATGAGTAAAAGTTTTCCTAGAATAAAAGTGTACGATTTATATACCCAAATTAGTAGTTTAAGAGCAAATATAAGGCCATCCTAATTTGATAGGAAAGAAGCATAACTTTGCAAAATGTACTAGTACTTTTTATGCTCCAAC